>JAEQBH010004385.1:0-202297 GCA_016808115.1 Tetrastigma voinierianum | reverse complement strand
TTTACATTTAAATAAGTGTATTATAGCCCAAGATCTCGTATTTCTCGAAGCTTTTATGAAATATGGTCGCAGGGTGGTTTTTGACCCATTTGGAGCTAAACATAAGAAGCAAGTGGAAATACCGGGAGCCGCTAAATAACGTCATACAAGCATACAACGTCACTACTACCCGTCAACAAAGAAGTCAACAAGCGACCCAACGTCGTAACGTTAAAATGTCGCGATGTCACCATGATTTCAGCTCAACATCATTAAGGGTATTCCACTTTTGAGGGCATCGGGAACGTAAGAAAACAAAAGCTTTTCTTATCAAAAATCAAAAGCTGTGCCAAATGATCGGGATCATCGGGAGAAGACACCCGTATTTCTCTTTTCTCGCAAACAAAACTCGCACGACATTTCTGGGATTGACAGGTACGCTCAAGTCCGGGGCAGCCCTAGATTCACATCTAGGTTTTGTTGAACCTAAAATCACTTCCATCGTGATGGATTAAAATTTTGATTTTATATTATTCAATTATTTATGACTTGTCTTCGTATCTTCTACTTCCATATCGTGATTATATACATGCATGTTCAGCCAACATTGCCATGATTCAAACTGGTATCCGAGATCGAGAGATGAAACTCCTGGGATTCGACAGCTTAATCTCTTAGTCAATTCCTAGAATGAGATATATCCCCAGATCCCAGGGTGGCGATTAAGGTTAGAATTATTTAAGAGTTTCTGAAAGATCGTGGTGAGATATTCCTCAACCCCCAAGTAGCTTGGAGATGCAGCGAATACACCTCGAGAAACTAAGATCTCGAGGCAAGATCACTCCCGCCATCAATAAGTCACCGAATAGATCGAATAGTAATTTCTCTGTGTACACTCCATGTGCGGTGGGGAGATGTGAGCCCTGGGGTCTCAACAACATATTGATTTACCAAGATGGCCCTAGTCGCTTAACTTCGAACCTTAGCTAACTAGTCATTCAAATAAAGCTTACGCCCCAGATAATATTCAAAAGGCTAATTTCGCAATCAACGCGCTTCTCCGTGCGGATCGATATCCGCACGGTACATTATATTACTTGATACGACGCAGCACATGTGCACACAGCGTTCAATTTTACCACATCACGCCGACCAATCAAGCTACGCCGCGTTTACGAGAAGCCTTAGTCGATATTGAAAAGGGCAATTATATTACTTTTGAATTCTGCTTTTTATTTTTATTTTACTTTACAAGTTTAATTTGGTTTTGTGTTTTGTGTGTAATTTCCTCGTTGGCTAAGGTTATGAATGTATGCGAAGCCGTGGTCAAGTTTTCTTCGAATCCACGTTGCTGATCCTGAACTCGGAAAGAACTTTTACACCGTTTTAATGCAGAGAACAAAGAGAAGCACAATACAGAAATCTAGTGATCATGTAGGACATTGTAGAGCAAGATCACGGCAAAGAACAAAAACGAGCCGTAAAGGGGGCATAATGGGAACAATAAAAGGAATCAGGCGCCCAAACCGTTTATATAGCCTGATGATCCATTCATGTTGCTAGAAGAATTTTCCATACCACCACAATTGTTCAAATGGCTATTCGAAGACCACATATTCAGGAAAACAACTTCGAGATGAAGTCGCTGACCTTTACTTCGACAGCCGTAACATCCTTGCAAACCCACCCACTGCCAAATGAGAATCCGAATATGCACTTGACCAACTTCATCATGGTATGTGACACTATCAAGTATAGCCGTGGTAATCAAAAGGAACTCGGGACGACAAACCCTCGCCTACTAGGTGATAGAGCAAAACATTGGTTGACAAGTCACCAACGGATCTATTACCATGGAATCCACCTGGGGTGCGTAGTTTCTCGACAAAGCTCTCCTCACCGAAAATCGCACATTGCAGGCAGATCAATACATTTCCTCAGATAACTAGCAGCGAGCCTGGGTAGAAGCATGGAATATATTTCATGAACTATTGAGGAAGTGCCCACGCCAATAGTCGTACCCCGTGGATGCAAGTCCATACTTTCTATAATGGTCTCTGCAAATTCCACCGGGGCAAGTGGATCGATGCCCTAAAGTGAGGCGCACTAATGAAGACCACGTATCAAAGATAACGGGAATTCAGGACGCCGCGCCAATACCAATCGCAAGCCTAGAGATAAGATTACACCGCAGCGCTTCTCACGGGCGCGATCGCATAACGCGCAGGGTCTCAAGAATTCGTAACTCATGTCATGAAGCTTAATAAAACAGCCTTTTACTGTGCAACAAGGTACCACACAAATGCCATCCTGACAAATTACGGGAGTTATGTGAATTATGTGGAGGTTAGCACGCAGGGCCGCACGTCATTGGGACACCAAATGTAGAGCATGCCCTCATAAAAGTCGGTTTAACCGTGACCCGCCCACAAAGAGCAAAGGGTCAGATGGGAGCAACAACCATCGAATCCGCCAGGAATCAGCGCCAAGGTGGTGTGTAATAACTCCAACAATTCCAGCAAATGTGGTTATGGGATGGAGGAAATAATCAACAACATGCCACCACCTCGAGTGAGCGAACAACCCCAAGAAAATGAAAATGGGAAACGTTATCTCGCTGCAATGCTTACCTCTCGCATACCGCTTTTATGAATGAGACAATAAAGGCGAATATGCAACACCGTGCCAAATTCACCGAACAATCGCGCCGCAATGGAGTAGGGCCTTAGAGGTGCGTATGGCTAAATGGCCAATCTATCAATATAAAGGTATCCGGGCTCACCGCAACCCGGCAACCCGAGATGAGAAGGAATGAACACAAAAGGCCACGTTGAGAAGTGTGTGTGTAATGGCACAGTGGGCAACCTCCAAAGTGATAAGGGGAGGTAGTGAGGAAGTCCGCACTCCGCCGTAATGCTGATGGTCATGGCAGGGAAAGCTCTGGCCGAAAGTTGGGGAGACTTTAAACCGAGGCAAAGGATCATGCCAACCCATCGCCCCAATTCCATATCCCCAAGAAGAATAAAAACCAGATGCAGTCACCAAGTTTATAGAAGTGATCAAGAAACCGCATAGATCGCAATATTCCGCTTGCCGATGCTTTGGAAACAAAGCCCTGCCATGTCAAATTTATAGCTGACATCTCTATTCATTTAAGAGAAGATTGTCGATTGCATTGTGGCCAACCTCATTGGAAGAATAAGCAATATCTTTTAGAGGAAGTCTTTTTCAAAATAAAGACCTCAGGTTTCACCTCATCTCTTTACACCCACTTAACTTCATCATCCTCGAGAGAGCTGTGCGACTTAGGCGCTGTAAATCAATCTCATGCCTTTGATCTATATTTATGACAATCGGGATTGGTGAAGCCGTCCAAACCATAGCCACACCTGCTTAGTCGATGTGTCCTAAAGCATCCAAGAGGGGGCGCTCATGGAGCATCCCAGTGGTAACATGTGTGCATTGTTCCCAAATGATTATATTAAATATGGAAGAAGATGAAGAAATATCGATATTATGAGTAGTCTTTCTAACTTGAAGGGTGTAATGATCGGGACGCCCTCGAGGGAGAGTCAAACTGGGAGGAGCCAGGAAAGAAGCAAAGACGGTGCCCGGCCGCTGAGACACCCCGACGAGAGTGATACGTGCCATAGTGTAGAACGGAGGCTACGCACCAGTCACCAGCCCTCACTGTCCCTTAGAGAGGCCAGCCGGGCAAAAGCAGATCAAAATATCGGCAAACAAGTTTCAGCAAAGAGAGTGCACTGGGATGATCCCATTCGAACTCCAATAAGGAAATATGTTTTTGACCCTAGGCAAAAATACTAAAAACTCGGGGCAAGCCATCTGCTCAACGCCACCAAGATGGAGCAAAAGCCACTACCAGCTATCGTAAGTGGGCAAGCCAGTGGTCGAATGCCCCACCTGCCGCTATTATTTCGAAGGTCCCCGACAAGAATGGGAGGAAAATAGTTATCGGTGGTACCTCAAAGATCTGGCCAAAATGTTCTCATTATCTCCCCGGTCGATTTAAAAGGGGATTCGCCTCCTATGTGCATGCATCGAATTTCCTCGCTAGAAAGATGGTCATAAGCCTTCAGCTAATAGAGTGGAATCAATCCCAACTGTGAAAGAGGTAGTCCCCGTAAGGAGGTACTGTGGTAGTGCGGTTAGGACACCCGGTTATTTATCCTGTTTGACAATGTGGTAGTCCCGTGATGTGTAGTACCTAAAAAGGTGGGTGATTCCAACCATTCATATAAGAATCAGAATAACACATTAACACGTTCTTGAAATAAAGCTCCACCCAATAGTGAATTTAGATATCATCATAACTATTTCCAAACTAAATAAAGCTACTCTCGAAAGAATCATTTCCATTACCTCATTTCTCGGATCTAGATGTTAAATGTATTAATTGGGGCTCTGTGACACCTAATACTATCATTTTTTTTAATGGTACCCTGATACAATCAAATCTTGATATAGCCCCCGAAGATTGTGAGAAGACGACAGTTCACATGCTCCTGTGGTACTACTCCGCATTCCTCAAAGATGCACCAAGAACATTCCATCTATATGATGGCCATATATTTTCCGATATGGTTGAAAAGACACCGGGACGCCTTCATGGATGATTTTCGCCTTTAGGAAACCCTTTTCACAATTTCTCCTCGGAAAATTTGAGATCGGATGCCGATTAGATGCAAGGGAGCATCAATTGCACTTTAATTAGAGAAGTACCATTTATACACAAGGGAAGAACAGACTGGGCAACCCGATTAAAGAGGAATAGGTAGACAAAAGAAAAATGGAAGGCTCCAGAAATTACCTCCACCCTCATTCAAAAGGTATAATGAAGCTTGAAATAACATATAGGTTCTATAGAAGTTTGCCAAGACTCTTTCTCATATCAAGAAAGTCGTTGCTCACTCCCATCGGTCCAGTGGGACACCATTGAGTTTCGATGCATTGTATGAAAAAACATTTTCAATCTTGAAAGCACAATTGGTATCGACTTCTCTATCGTAGTAAAGACCAGATTGACTTTCCATTTAGCAACGACGCAAGTGACTATGCGATCGGGAGTACCCAAAGGCAGTGCAGGAAAGAATATTTCAGGTTATCTACTATACCTAAACTCAATGATGCCTGGGCCAACTATGCCACCACCGAAAAAGTGAACTACCGGGCTATCGGGTTTTTGCCTTTTGAAAAATTTAGGCCCTATTTGATTGGAAATAGCGGTGCAGTCCACACCGACCACTCGCCCATAAAAGTGCCTAATGAATCTCAAAAAGACACCAAACCAAGACTAATACGGCGGTACCTTGCTGCAAGAATTCGACTTGGGGAGATTGGGAAGACAAGAAGGGAATAGAGAACCTAGTCGCATACCATCTATCCCGATTAGAAGGGGCAATAGATGAGGTCCATGTGAATGACGATTTCCCAGATGAGCAACTCTTAGTTATCAAAGACAAAAGGGTGGTTCCATGGTTTACCGACTATGTGAATTTTGGCTTCAGGCCAAGGTGATCCCCCTCCGTAATTTAATTTGTCAACAAAAAAAAAAAGAGAGGTTCTTCGCACACTTGAAACACGCCACACCTGAGGAACCTATTCTTACGTGCATTGTCCCGACAAAGTGATAAGGCGATACCAAAATATGAAATGGTCAAGATCTCCGAACCACTCCGCCACACATCTCTTACCATGTGGAATTTCGGGGCCGCCGCAGAACGACCAAGGTACTTCAATCAGGCTTCTACCGGCCTAGCTTATTCAAGGATGCTCACCTAGCCAGATCCACTCTTCGCGATAAATGCCAACTAACGGGGAGTTATTTCGTGAAATAATCTAACCACCCATGAACACAATTCTGGGTCAGCTATTTGATTTCATGGGGACTCCATTCTCATGCACATTCCCTCCCCTTTAATAACTTGTACATCTTTGCTTCCAAAGATTACGCCCCCAAAATGGCCTAGTTAGCTCGACCTCATCACTACGATGCTGTGGCATCCCAATTCCTCTCGCAGCCACACATATTTACACTCCTGGCACTCCACGAGCACGATCACATATAAAGCATTCCATTTCGCAATAAAGATGGTTTTACAAAGTCTTACACAAGTATGGAGTGCGACACCGCACATCACTCTCATACCACCCAAAGGAAAATGGGTAAGTAGAGGTATCAAATCGAGAAATCAAGTCCATTATGGAGAAAACAATCAACGCCCCAGCGACCTGGCCGAAAAGATCGAGGATGCACCTCCCCGGACATGCCAAACAATATTCCAAAACACCATCTGCATGTCATCATTCCAAATTGTTTATGGGGAGCATGTCAATCTACTTCCAAGGAATTTGTTAATGCACCCACGGGCAACCTCCTGAGGTCGAACACGTGACGCGACATTACGAAGAGAAATGATGCCACAATCCATGAATCTGATGAATTTTACCAATGAGGCATGCTACCGAGAATGCTCGAATATATAAGGAAAAGATAAAAGCCTAGCATGACAAACATATCATGAGGAAAGAGTTCGAGGCGGGTCAGAGGGTCCTCTTATTCAATTCCCGACTAAAACTTTTTCCTGTGAAATTAAAGTCACAGTGGTTGGGACCATTTACGTTGACCCATGTCTTTCCACATGGAGGGGCTGAGATTATGCACCCTGAGAAAGGCACATTCAAGGTTAACATACAAAGATTGAAGCCATACTTCGAGGGCAAGATCCATCCGAATAAGCAAACCATTCCGCTAAGCGCACCGCAGGCCGGGCCGTAGTGAGCTCCACATCCCATTCTTCGTAACCCACATCGCCCAGATGCATGTCGAAATAATAATATTAAACAAAGCTTGCCACTTTAGAGGCAACCCAAGCTTTTCACCTTCTTCTCCATAGTTTACTCCTTTATCGCTTTTATACTTTGGTTTCCTCGGCTTCGTCTCCTTCCATAATCGAGATTTTCTTATGGCTATATGTTTTCAGGACTAGAGAAAACAATTAATGTGGAGGATACGCTCGATAAGTTCATTCTAGGCGGGCGAAGGGGTTAGAACCTTATTCAGGGGTTTTCTTAAACTTATGTAATGTCGCGGAAAATGTCGCGGCTTTTCAACTTCTCTCGCAACGTCGATGTTTGCCTTTTCAATGTCACGACGTTGAATGAACCCCTCGAAAACACACCAGCTCTCGCCGACGTCATGACACGGCCAATCCCCGCTATTCTTTCAGAACGCCGCCATCGCCGCTTCAACGCGTCGCACGCCGATTTTATACGCTCTTCAACGCCGCCAGGTTGGACCGAACGCCGCTTCACGCTGTCTCGCTTATGAACCGAAGCCCTCATTTTTTCATCCTCCTCACGCGACAACCTCGCTATAACCCGCCCGCACTTCCATTGTTGTAGACCTTCTCGACCAACCCAGTTTCATTTCTACCACCATCGGTTCCAACACCCGTTGGGGCCCCACAACCTGTTTCACCCTCCATCACCCCTCGCGACTTAGTTTGGTTCCTCACCCCCTGCTCCTACTCCGATCCCAGTGATTTCCTCAAAGCATTCTTCAGGTTGGAACCGTTTCGTCCCGCCCCAAAGTCGAAGTTAGAGCGTAAGGGGACCTCGGGTGTGTCTGAGGTCGCCCGCCTCCTTATAGACACAAGCAGCCTTCGGGCCCCACTCGTGCACACTAGGTGCTTCGATCACCGCTTCCAAGTCACCCTGGGAGTGGTCTCCTCGTGCCATTCTCGGTCCCCCGTGTGCCACTTCTGGGTGATTCTCGAGGCCCGGGAAACAATCTTCAACCCCCTTACAATTCATAAAAATGAAGATTTTAAAGTCGACCCCAACCTGGTCGGGACAACAGGAGCCTAACACCTACCCGACCACCAGGTTTTTTGTCACCTCATTTGTGCAAAAAAATAGTCATTCATCAAAGAAAGTGCGTGATTCCACCTCACTCCCGGGACGACTCTTTTTCTCGCAAGACAATTGCGAATAAGGGATGGCGGGAGCTATGCCAACCTCCTTCCAACCACGTGGTACTGTGAATTCAACCCGCTCCCATGCGTCATGAAAAAAGGTCCCAAAAAGGTGTTATGTAATTCAGCTCAAGTCTATCAAATCATGTTCTTATATCACCCTGGTCCCGAGCCTGATAGTTCCACGAGCACCCGACTACCCCGAGGTCCCTCCCGGGAAGCCTCCGACCAACGAAAGCGTGGTGCATGGAAAGCCTCACGCAGCACGTGCTGCACCTCAGACCAACCATTTGGCATATATTCAAGGTGTGGCATCACCTCATCAATGCCGCGCCTCATCCCGATGACTAACGTGTGTGAGGTGTGACAAACAAGCATGCTCGCCAATACGCCATCATCCAGACATACCCTTGATGTCAAGTGTGTTATGCAGGATGCCATCCTTCATAACTCCGGAAGCGGTCGAACCTGGGCAACCCTTCATTCTTTATGGCCTATGTAAACAAGCCTGGTGCTCCTAGATGATAATGAGGCGTGGATACACCCGATTACACGCTACGGTCAAGCTGCACAAGTCGGGTAAAATTACCTACTCCCGAGGCGGTGTATGACTCAGGCAATGAACCCTCAGATGAGGAGGAGCTTCACGAGTATCAGGCCCAGTTTGGCCTCCAGGCCGACCCCCAGAGTGCCGCTGGCCAGACCTCCTCCCATCCATCACCGCCACCACCACCGCCTTCCTCCCCTCCACCACCTCATTCGCCCTGCGTAGGTGAGGATCCGACGTCCCTACCACCATCCCCTCGGGGTATCCAAGCAGTGCCAACTCACGCCAAGCTAAGGCCTACTTCCCGGGATGAGACCCGTGCGCCACCCGTCCTCATCAGCCGATGTGGAGGCCCTCTCTGAAACATGCTTCGGCCGCTTCGCCAACCGTGCCGCCATCCTCGCCACGCCAGCGCACTTCAATACCCGCCGCTTCAGCTTCGCTTCCACCGTACCGCCGCCGCCACCACCACAGTGATTCGACTGATCACCAGGGAAGTTTCCTACACCCTATCTCGTTCTTTCATTGACATTGGGGATAATGTCCCCTTGTTTGGGGGGGTGTGGGTGATTATGTTTTGGTGTATTTTTTTTTCTTTTGGGAAATATAGGTGTCTGGTGCTTTAGTAAGTTCTAGGTTATAATTTTTGTGTGTGTCGCTATTTAGTATTTTGAGTCATGTTCTTAGTTATAGGTGTCTTGTTTAGGGTTGGGAGATGACTATCGTCGTGTTATCCGTGTCATCGGTGTATCTGTTGATTCGTAGGTTATTCTTCTTTTTCTCGCTTTACGGGAGTTCCCGACTTTAAGGCTGCTTCCCGATTTTTAGATCAAGCTAGTAGTCGCGCGCGTGATGCCATGACTCCACGAGATCACTTTTGACCACTTCGAATCTTATTATAAAAACACATATACCCCCAAGAAACGGATCCGTAGTCAAGCAAAAGCTCGAATTTCAAGATGCAAAGGTGTGGCGGACAGTGCATCACCTCCCGGGTATTCAAGAAACCACCAACTAGGCTATCGCACCCACATACCGCTGATCTTATGATATGTCTAGTCGATTTTTACCAGAGCAAACAACAAAACCTCGGGATTCCAACACCAAAGTGATGGGACACCTTGAAAAAAGAGGATTGCCACCGAGCCCCAAATAAAAAAAAAAAAAAAAAAGAAAAGAAAATATGAATAGAATAAGTGGGAGCTCCAATCAATCTCGGCATAGTCCGGAGTGGGCTTTCTTCAAAGCCTAATGCTCTAAATTAACCGTCTGAGCCATCGACTTCACTCGCCTCGCTACATGACAGGACGGATTGTCTCCACGCCTTAGGGTCTCCTCTTGTGGTTGAAGCCGAAGTATTCAAGGTGAAGTTCGAAATGAATGCCCGCTGCCTCCTTAACCAATCGGTGGGGAGTCACCAACGAATCCCCACTACAAGGACACTCAACATTAACTTAAGGGCACTGGTTTTTTCTTTCATGAGTAGGTAGGATAGTTGTATAAAAAGTGGTGCATTCTCATCCTTCCGTAGTTAAATTCTTCAAATGTGAGTCAATTCAAGCTCTCGGGGTGCTCGAACCGTGAAGAGATGTTAGAGACCTCAGATCACTCACACATAGGCTTTGGGAAAGGCTATTGAAAACCCAGGAGGTCGGGTAGCGTCACTTGTCAACTCGAACCGTGCTTATCAATTCTTCGAAAGTCAAACAACCCTATGGATCCCGTGTGGAAATTACCAAAAGGCAAGATTTGAAGCCTCCACCATTTTTGATCCTTCTTCTAAGATAGGCATCACAATCATGGCTATAGTGTAGTATGTCGTAGATATTGTGTAAAGTCTAAGCTTAGAGTCGGCTGTTGGGAATGTGCAGCAGCTAAGTTCGGGGGTGGGATGAGTGCCCCAAAACACTTATAGTGCTACTCGTCCGCTTTGTGTTTTAGCTTTACATTTAAACAAGCGCATTATAGCTCAAGATCTTATTTCTCGTGCTTTGTGAATCGGCAGTCAAAGAGGGTGGTTCGGCGATTTAAATAAACATGCAGCGTTATAAAGGGAAACACGGTCACACGTCGCGACGCTCAACGTTACTCTATCACGTAAACCATTCTTCAGTCACAGGCGTTAACGTTTCACCCAACGTCGCGAAAGTCACAACCCATTTCTTACACCAACATCATTAACAACAAAGCGAGACTCACTACACGAAGAACTTATCTAACGAAAAGCACGGGAAAAGTGAGCAAACACTCAATCGGGATCATTGGGAGAACACACTTCCTTTTTTATTTCTTCTTTTCTACAAACAAAACTGCTGATGATTTCTATATTGATTATTTGTATACTCAAGTCCAGTATGTTCTAGATTCACATTCGTGGTTTTACTGAACCCCGTCACCATTTGATGGATTAAGATTTTTGATTTTATATATTATCTCGCTTATTTATGACTTGTTTGTATCTACTCTTATATCTGGGTGGATTTCATACATGTGATGTTTCGCCAACATTGGCATGATTCTCGGGTATCCGAAGATCAGAGATGTGGATCAGGATCCAACGAGCACCCTCAATCAATTCGTAAATGAGATATCCCAATTTCCGAGGGTGGCGATTAAGGTTAGAACATTTGGTGGCTTTGAGCACGGTGAGGTAAAGCATACACTCAACCCTCTAGCGAGAGCTACAAATACACCTCGAGAGAGGGTATTCTCATGAAAGATCACCCGCCATCAATAAGTCACGTATAGACTAATAGTAATTCCTCTAGGTAGTAATCCATCAAAGCGGTGTGGGGAGACAGAGCCCTGTCTCCACAACACAAGATTTACCAAGATAATTTATTTTTTAGTTTAATCCTAACCTGGGCTAACTAGTCATTCAAAGCTTACGCCAGATAATATTAAAAGGTTACCTCGCGAATCAACGCTTCTCCCCTCATTTTTTATCGATATCCGTATTCGGGTACATATTAGCATACTTTGATAATGACGTATGCACTACGCACATAGGTATGCCAGCCACTCTTCCACATCACTGGGCATACTCGGGCTGGTGCAAGAGACACACATTCTGACAAATAGGGAGAGAGTTTGCAGGCATGGGATTGATTAAGGAATTGCTAAGGAAGTGCCCACACCACATTCGACCAAATGGATGTAAAGTCCATACTTTCTATAATCGCTCCCAGAATTCCGGCCAGAATGCTACTGATGCCTCCTGCCAGGAGGTGCGCTAATGAAGAAGACCACACTTTAATCAAGACAAGGAAACCCGGGAGTGATGCCGCTACTAATACCAACTCGCGGGCCCAAAAGATGTGATTACAACTCGCGAAGGTCGTGGAGGCATGTGATAACGAGGTTCTCGCCAACTGTACCATGTCGCGCTTGAGCCACCTGCTTCTCGCTTCCATATGTAATTAAAAACCCCTCAAATTCACATGGGCTACAAAGTGAGCCTTACACTTCTCAAGTGCTCATGTCACTGGGATAAACTTTTCTCGATTAAATAAATCTTTCTTGGTGTTCGCTGTGGATTTTAATAATGGTCTAGCTCCATGACACCGCAGCGCAATGTGTCATACAAGTAGTAAAATCTAATGTAAGTCCAGTATCATTCCCCCACGTAGATTGGTCAAGAATTTGAAATAAACTACCCCAACCTACCGCCTCTGCATATCACTCAAAACTGATAGTGAAAGTTTTTATCAAGAAAAAAATAAAAGATCCTAGACTATTAACTAAAATATAAACTAAATAACATGAAAACAACGACAAAGAACAAAATAATACCTATCCTAACTGCTCTCGAGAAACGAAACATCCAAAGAATTACAATGGAAACATTTGGCCCTACACGAAAAATACATTGCTCGTTTATCACGGATCCGATTTGTCCAAGATTGCCTAAATGGTAATGATTTCTCCATATTCACCGGTTAGAAGCCCTCGCTTTCTCGAAGTCAAGATCGAACCGTGGTCACTTGTATTCTCGATCTTTCAAGATCCGGTATTTTTCTTCTCAATACTTCACACCCATTTCTGATGACTCCAGAGATCTTTGCTTCTCTCCTCTTAGGATTTTTTTGAAAAGTTCTACCACTTCATCGGGTGGCTCATCCCCATCCATCAGTTCTCCTCTTTCCATTGATTGCATCTCAACTAACACAGAATGGGAACTTCCTTTTTAGATTGAGGTGAACTTCTCTCGATTATTTATATTGTTAAATACTTCCCCTCCAACTTCACTATGAGAGAATGGGGGATGATCAAAATGAACTGTAGTTTTCGCCATCAATGGTACCAACATATCCCATAAGTGAATGCCCTCAACCCCTCGGGATCCCAACTCGTAAGTCGCATCGCAGGGCATCCTCGAAAACTCGTGAAGCAAGATACACTCCTTAAACCGGTGTTCCATACTACCATCGGGCAGAACTTATAGATCCAAAAACAACACCAAGTAAATAAATCACAACCCAATAATCTCCAAATTTTCGCAGTAAAAGACCGTAACTAAAGGTGACCGAATCCACCGGAAGCCGTTTCTACTTCCTCATCGCATCACAATTAACAATAGAGCATCGATCAAGTACATCCATTGTAATCGCAATTAAACTGAGAATAAATGAATTCCAGAAATTTGTCTAGATTTCACAATTTTCAGGCAGTAGTTTTAAGAATAAAATAACATAAATTAAAATCCAGTGTAAGACCCGAGAAATTTCAATTTCTGGAAAAATGACAAAAATCGTACTGACATGCAAAATTCTACTTCTGCCTCGTAAAATCCGAAATTTATTCTAGACCTCGAATGACTTCTAAATCCGATTGAACCGTCTTAGTCAATCAGGAAATCAGCCAAGACTCTACTTCATAGAATTCGAGACAATAGAAGTTGGCACGTTTTCTCGAGGCATCGCGTTTCGGTGTCTTAAAACGCATTTTCGATGCGACGAAGTCTGATGGCAAACATGTACCTCGCTGTTCTATATGGTGCGAGTAGATAAATGATGAAAATAACAAGCAGAGGTAGAAATGAATGTCAAAACCTAAATTTTATGGACGTATCTAAGTCATTATGGCTCGATTCAGTCACAAATGACAATAAAATAGTGTATAGGGACCCTCCTCTCTTCATTAAGCCAAAAAACAAACAAATACGTGGAGCTAACATCCAAGAGCCATTTTCGGCTTGAGTTCGCGAGAGTCTTCTCCCTTCTCCCAAATGCCCGGCAATCCGATCGTCGACACCTTCGTGGACAAGCAGGGTGAGAACCGGCCCACGCGAGAGGGCCAAGCACAGCACCAGATGGAGTTTCCCCAACTCCCGGGAGGTAGGGTTTCTCCCCTACTTGGGTTTATTCTTCTCGCTTAAGTACCATGTAACAGCCAAATGGCCAGCCTCAATCCGCCGCTGACTGCCCAAACCTTAATCGAAACGTTGATTTAGCACCTTCACGACAAATTTTATATCGTTGTTATCGACTGCTTAAGCAAATGCTTGATGAAGTGTTCTATAAATCATGTATTGGTTTGTTTGCGCCCAAAAAATGGTTTGAAAGTCCGTGGTTCACCAAGTGAACCCGATAATTTCAGCAGCCAAAGGAACAAGAATCCCAAAGGTTTTATCGTTCGAAACGTTGTTCACAAAATATTTTTGTGAAAATACGGGTTTGGTCGAAAGTGATTTAAGCAAATTGCCGTGTTTGATCATTAGCCCAAGCGAGCTAATTTTCCTTGATGTATGGATTGAGTAATTTACATGACATGATTGTGTGAATTGATTGTTTTGAAAATATATGCATGTTTATATATTTAAGATGAATTATACCGTATCGAATTGGCATACATGCATTCCATATGCAATGGAACACCCCAAAGACTAATATAGAGTGAGTGCATGAGATGAGTCTAGAGAAATGGCTCTGAGGGTAGTCTAAAATGCGTAAATAAAAATGTTAATTATCTGAGGGTGCTGTCTAAAATGTTAATTCATCTGAGAGTAGTCCGCAACTCAAAAAAATATCAATCGTCGGAGCGCCCACAAATTGATAGGTATACAGAGGCCCAAGGTTGGTCCACAAACCAACAAAACAATAATACTCCTCATACAAGGCTTAGGCGAAGCTTGAGAGAGCTCCATGAGACTGATTTGAGCTGGTCGTGCAGACATCTCAAGTGGGATCATGCATTTGCTCAATGTATGTTTATTTCGGGAACACAGACCGCACTAGGGAGAGTAGCCCACTTTGTGGCTTATTCCACTAATGTAGCATTAGCTCACCCCGTCGAGGGATACCATTTCCACAAATGAACATAGAGACTGATCGTCCCATAGGTCGCTTTAGGAAACAGAAAGTTTCCGGATTGGCTTCAATTTTGATGATGTTTACAAAGTTTAGAATTCGAAAGATTTTAATATATATTGTCGTATGTAAAGAGCAAAAACATTTCAACTCTTAGAACTATTGGGATATAAAGGGTATGTTTTTAGGTGCTGTAGTATGGGCCCAAGAGGTCGTGCTTATCCATATTATCATCGTGATTATATCGTGGACCGCCGAATGCTTCACGCACGTGTTTATTTTCGCAGCCCCACAAAGCGGTGACTCCTCGCCTCGGCTCAAGTGGCGTCTGCAACCCCACATCACTTTGTATTTCATGAAGTTGACGGTAGTCAAATTCGGACCCCTGCTTAGCGCCACGCCTCGTTATCGAGCTAGGTATACAAATGTCTGGCGGAGTTTCCTGCCGGTATCCATCAAATTATTGTGGTGGTTCGATGTAAAGTGATAGGTATACAAACCGTAGATCGAGGAGCCTCGCCAAGTGCCATAGTCGAAGTAAGAACATTGCCACTAGGGTGTGGTTCGATGTCAGTTTCTGGCAGAAAGATTACCCAGGAAATCACGTAGCCAAACGTGCAGACACGCACTTACGCAGTCGATGTGTTTTGTGTGATTCGATGAATCGTTGTACGTATGATGTGAATGCTTGTGTGCTTAGGTAAACAGCACATAGAAAGCTTCAGAGAAATTACGTTGTAACCGGAAATGGAAAGTCAATGTAATCAATTTATTTGGTTTATCGAAGACAAAAATGTATCTTTTTAATAAAAATTTCAAGGTGTTAATATTTTCGAGAGTTTTTGCATGAGTAAAAACCTGAAAAGAAAATGAAGAAAATAAGTTTTAATGAATTTGGGATTAGAATTGAAGCAAATAATTTTCTAAGGTTTTACAAGTTGTAAAATTGGAAGAAAATGGAAGAAAAGTTACTCTATAAAGATGCATACTCAGGTTTCAGCACCGGAAAACAGAAAAAAACGACATGTTAATATATGTTTCCCAAGTGTTTACTATAAAGCAATATACACGTTTTCCGACAATAATCTTTTAATGTCTTCAAGCAAGAAAGTCCTCCTTAACAACGGAATTAAAACAAATAATATTAGAAACTCGTTCATGGGGCTACCGCCTCAAATTATATTGTTGAAAAAATCGCATCGCAGCGGAGGCAACAGATCGCATTCCGTGTGCCCTCGGTGCAGGAAATTGTATTGCAATATTGAGCTGCTGAGGGTTCAGTGTATTGCAAGGTGGTGGGCTTGAATAGCTTGAATCGTATTGCAGAATAGCAGCTGAGTTGCAATACAAAACGTATTGCGCCGGAAGGTTATATCAGACACAGAGGGATCAGAGCCCGCAGTTGAAACCGTGGTTGCAATAAAAGTTTCCGATGGTTCCTGGTCAGACAGGTGGATCGCTGGGTCGGCTCACAACACAGTACCTCATATCGGTGATCGCGGATGCCTCAAGCTGGGATTCGGCGGTGTCGTGAATACAACTCCTGTGTATCGCGGACTATGGAGCAAAAAAGTGCAAGGTCAGGTCAGGTCGCAATACAACCCAGCCAAGCCCACGACACTGCCAGTAGGACGCCGCGCTTCGCGTTGGCGGATACGCGCTCACAAGAACGATATTTATCGACGGCGCCAAGGCCACGGGCGCCGCCAGTGGTGAATGCACGCTACACGTCGCCCAGCCATGATACGCCGCAAAGCCGCGACACGCGCCGGGAAATACGACATGACGACCCGCGAGCCGAAGCCGCGCGCAAGTCGCGATGGTCGCCCGCGCCGCGCGGTGCACAAAGTGCACTTGTTCGCTTTAGACTCGCACAGCCTCAGGCTCTCACAAAATTTTTTCCAAAATGCAAAATAAAAATAAAAGTGGATATAGAATAAAAGCAGTACCTAAAGTACTAGATCATGCATGATTTAATATATAAGATGTAATTATTGCAATTATTAGTAAAAACGCATCGATCATATGAAAAAATTTCTAGTATGAATAGTGTCTCTGGGGTCAGAGCCTTAGAGATACCGCATTGCATTTAACCGCTTCGAAAGCATCAGGGGGATGGCTGCAGGACGCCCACACGGCATTCCAGCCGTAATCATCTAAGATGTTTCACCAACCGCCCAAGATTCGCACTCAATGTGCTCAGAGTCTGCGGTGTGTTGCAAATGGCTGAAGCACCGCCCGTGCCGCGACATAAAGGTGTCGTGGAGGTGTCCTAGTACCCCGTAGGAGCTTGCAGCGCCACCACCCTCTCGTATTCATGTAAAGGGAAGTATATCCTAAATTGTGGCGCATCATTGGTTTATGATCGAGAACCGCATTCGAGGCGCCGGAGATCACCTCCGATATGGTCAGATCGTTAATGATGCCAGTACAGTCTGCATTTAGTGACGGTCAGCACTTTGAGACTTCAGGTTATGACAGCTCGCAGTTTGGAGCTATTCACGGGTAAGTACTTCCAAGCAAAAAGCTAACGTGAAGGCACGCGGCGGCTCGTGGAGTTCCTGGGAGTCAGCGGGCGACGACCGCGCATGGACCACGGGGCCGTATCCGCAGTTAGCCCATCATTCATGATTATGTTGCCACCTATCTGGCCAAGGTGAGGAGATTCAAGAATGGACTGAAGTTGTCCATTCCCGGCCAAGATCGTAGGATCCCTCGCCACAGGATATACGATTCCATGGTCGGGACAACCCCGGCCATCGAGCAGAGATCGAGGATGCTCCTGAGCACTCGTGTGATGCGCGAGTGTTAGTGGCAAGAGGAAGGGATACGCCCTTCCGCTCAGGAAAGAAAAGCGTGAGCTTCTAGTTCGCGAGGGTCCTGTGAGTCGCCCGCCATCCGAGCCGTAATGTATGAGAGTCGGGTTTGGTCAAAGTGTGGTGTATGAAAGCAACATTTGCTGCCAATGGTCAATACGAGGAGGGATTTCCCTGAGCATCAGGATCCTGGGGTGGCTCGTGGACAAAGACAATCCCGGGCCACGCAGGACAAGAGAGGATACAAAGCATTCCTCCACAAAGACCCGGGGAGCCAAGGGCCGAGGAGGTCAGCCTCAGCCTCAGTGGGAGAGCCACACTTTGCAACTCACATTTCACAAAAGCCCGAGAGGCCGTAGCATGGGTGAGGCGAGGACCCAGCCCGGGCAGCAATGGCATTATCGCGGGGTCCGTGGGCGTGCCCACGCCATCAACCGGTTGCCAGTCATCTGATCAGCCGCTATACAGTGTTTTTTCTATCTCGCCCATGGGCTGAAAGTGTTATTTGATCATTCTTCGGTGCTTCGCGATTCATTCGTCGCCACATTAGCTGTGATCGAAGCTCGGCTCCTGAGAGATTTGAGACCTTGGGAGGAGCCTCAGATGTGAGTTCCTCCCGTGATTGGGCAGAATGTGGATGATGTGTCAAGGGGTCACAGCCTGTAGATCTCTGGGGACCCCACGTCAAGAATGGAACTCAGGATCATGGACACAAAGTTAGGAGTTCGATGTCATCCCGGGATGGATCGTCGACCTTCTACGTGGTCTGCTATCGATCGTGGAGCGCAGTGAGAGCTACCGCCTCATTGACTGTAGACTACCAAGCAGGTACTGTGGGGACAACATGATATTTACTCCCATACAAGATATTCAGTCCAAAGTGTCGTGGACACGGCTGTCAAGCACGAGCCTGGTCCCAGGTGACCTGGGGTGAACACCGGCACTTATCTACCCTCGAAAGTGGTTCGCGAGTACGGGATGTGTTTTTCCCAGACGCGAGCTACCCGTGATCATCCCCACATGGGGATGGGACCCTCTCGTATCGGCCACACCCTGCACTTCACCCATCTTTGCGACCTCCATAGATTTTCAACCAGCTGGTCGTTGTGAACTCAAAGTCCGGGGCTATAGGAACTATCGGGACGCGGGTTCGGGCCAGATCGAGCACTTTCACCACGTGGCGCCCTGCTCGCTTTGGCAAGGAAAAGTATCGTAAGACCCTTCAACGCGCATCGACCACGACAATAACCCTGTGTTACTTCTATCAAGAATCTGCACTATTACCGGTGATTGACGATGAAACTGGATTGTGGTCAGAGGAGCGCTTAGTCTACTCCAAGATAAATCTTTCTCAGACCAAGTTACATCATCGCTGAGGGTTGGTGGACACGTGATATCCCCAAGAGCAATGCCAGACGGCAAGCGCGGGCACCTTGAAGCCACGCCGGAGTGCTCCCGGATCACCCCACGCGCTTTCACGGATCTCATGACAGATACTCCAACCCTATTTAGATCGGGCTTTGTCATAAGTCTTCGTGGATGAAGACACTCGATCTACTCCCGCCGAGTGGGAGCATAAGTATCACTTGAGATTCGCTTTGATAATCGTTTTCGAGAGACCATCAAGAATGCCAAGTTCGCAAGAAGTTATGGCTTACCGGGTGTGAGATTGGGACACGGGTGTCGGCGATCGAGTGTCGGCCTAATCCGGTAGAAGGTCGAGAGGCGTTGATGAGTCGGGAGAGGCCGAAGTCGGCCCCGAGATACGTGAAGCTGGGATCGCCTCGGGTATTACGTAAGATTCATCGAGGACGCCCAAGATAGCGCAAGCATTCCGGCGACCAGAAGCTGACTCCTTCGAAAAGCAGGGGTCGTAAGTCGATTAGATGACTCCCATGCAGAGAGGCATTTTCTCCCGTAGAGTTGAAGAGGAGACTTACTCGCCTCCCATCTTGATAGTCCCTGATTAGTGGACAGTACATACAGTATCAGGATGCCCCAGGGCCATCGATGTGTTTTGATGCAATCCGGGTGGTAGTAGCTATGGTTCCCTGCTAGTTGAAGAATCACTTGGGTAATTACCCCAACAACACCACACATATGAGTCATGCCGTAGTCTCTCGCCTCAAGATTTGGCGCCACTACTTATACCCAGCGAGGAGTCGAGGCATACCCCTGCACCTCCCCAGCCAAAAGTCCGAAGTATATTACGCAGTGACCCCTCACAATATTATAAAGTAAACGTTAAATGGGATGGAGTTCCTAGGAGGATTATGATCGACTTTGCACACCATCCTAGTAAGGTGCCGGTGGTCGATGCACTCGCCAGTCACGAGGAGCGTTGGCTACATACTTCTGGGAGGGCGATGCTCAGAGACTCTGAGCCGGCCGGGGCTATGGGCACACGTAGAGCGTATCTCGTGGCAAATTCTGTGGGAGTTTAAGTGGCTGGCCAATCAAGCCTCTCGCAGCAAAGCAAAGATTAGAGTCCCCAAGGTCGTGGACGCAGAGATAAGGTCCATCGTGGACCGAGTACAGCCAAGTACGGTGACCCAGGGTCAATCACCTGTCATCAGACAGGGCCGATATGGGATCTAGTACTGTTCCCGCCGATCGATTTGAGAGTAGGAGATTCTCGTGGAGTTTCACCTCGCTTCTCAATTTGTCGTGTATCTAGGGTCGCACGAAGATACCAGATCTTCTGCCGCATATTATCGGGAGTGGGATGAAAGAGAAGTCAATATGTAGGGGGACTTTGCTCTACCGATGTCTCACATGTCACAGATTAAGGCCGAGCACCAAGTACACGCGCCAGGCTACTTCAACCATTAGTGTGGCCAGTGGAAGTGGGGTTGTAGACGCCACGATGGACTTTGTGACCCACTCGCCATGGACAGCCAGAAGCATGACGCTGTGGTATGGCGATACGGACCCGCCTCACCTAAGCTCCAAGACATTCTAACCATGCGATGACCTTCTCACCTCGAGATTCACCGATCATACCCCAGAGATCCGGCCACATGGAGTACCAAGATCCATAGTATCACCCAGATGTGGACCCCGAGGCTTACTTCACACACCCTTTGGAAGAGTTTCCAAAAGGCCATGGGCACACTCCAAGCACCAATGAGTACAACTGCTCCACCCTCGTACGTACGGCTCGGGCCCGGGTAGTGACCATGGGCCAGGCATGGGAGGACATGCTACCGGCATGCGCGCCCCGGATCATAAGGACAACTGAGGAGCATTTGCCCTTACTAATTTGCTCAGCGCAACAACAAAGTATACGTATGGCAACCCATGAGGCATTGTATAGAGCCACGTAGATCACCGCATGTTGGACCCGAGGCGGAGCAGCTCCATCACCCGGTCCCGATCTGACGAGACACCTCTCGAGAAGGTGAGCTTGATAAGACAACGTCTTCTCACGGATTAGAGCCGACAAAAGAGTTATGCTGGAGATATGTGGACGCCGACCCTGAGTTCATGTGGATCACGCCTTTCGGTGATGCCTGCAGGGCGGCCCGCCCGCAGCCGCCAGCTATCGCCGAGGTTCATCGACTCAAGATCCTCGAGAGAGGATGTGCAATCGCTGTAAAATCGATCACGCACGCCCAAAGACATGTCGTGTCCACGGCGTTTCACGCCCCCATGCTCCGGAACATACCTCGTGATCCAAATTACGTAGATCGGGGACGACGAGGTCGACACCTGACGGACCCTCGAGGAGGACGCTGCGGTCATGATAGCTCTGGATCGTGTTTTGCGACGTTGAAGACCCGTGAGGCTAGTGCAGGCATGGGCGTCACTCATGGAGTGGAGGAGTGTACGTGGGAGTGCGAGGACACGACAAGTGCACACCTATCCCTTCTTGTTTATGGATGAAGGTACGTGTTTTAGTCGCTTAAGATTTAAATGACCGCTTTTTACATGCATGGTGAAAGTGCACGTTGTGCTATGCATGAGAAAGGATTAGACTGTCCTAATTTCTGGACCCAATCTCTTTTGAGAAGGGGGGAGAACAAGACCCGAGAAATTTCACCCCCGAAAAATGGCAAAAGCGTACTCATTACAAAATTGTAATTTCTGCTAAAAATACGAAATTCTATTCTCAAGATCTCTGATCATGAAACCGATTGCAACTGTTGGAACGCCCTCACTCCAAATCTAGCTAGCACTTAAAATTTCTCAGAGAATTCGAGACGCCTGGAAGCTGACATCGCTTTTTCGAGGCATCGCGACCAGTGCCGTGAAAACCATTTTTCGATGCGATGAAGTCACATATAACATACCATGTGCCATGGGTGGTATGAGTAGAGAAATAATGAAAATGGACAGCCGAGGTGCACCGAATGTCAAAACCTGAAACGAAGTAACGCAATATGTCACATGGATTCGATTAAGTCACAAACGACAAAAATAAGATAAGGACCCTTCTCCTTCTTCATTGCCAAAAAACAAAAACCGTGAAATGTGTGATAACTTCTAAGTATTACTGCTTGAGTTTAAAGTGTGGAGAGAGAGTCTTCCTTCTCTAGAATACCCGCCATCCCACCATCTGCCAGCCTTCAGACAAGCAAAGAACCCGCTTTCTAGCTTTAGGCGGGCTTCTCGGTGACGTGGTGGCTGCCTCGTATTTAGGGAGTTTCTCAAACTCCGAGAGGAAAGAGGTTTCTCCCTACTTTTGTTTTTGTTTCTTTGTTTAAGTACCATGTAAAATGTTCGCTTGGTTGAGGGGCTCCCAACTGCTGCTTGATTTGCTCCTTAAACCCGCAACGAAATGTGCTTGATTAGACTCCACCGAACAAATTGCATCAGCTACAGACATTGGGTTAAATGTGATGAAGTGTTCTATAAAACTATGTATTGGTTGCCAGGCCTAAAATGGTCGGGTGGAAACCCTGTTCACCAAGGCGAACCGGAGCACTGCGTGTTTGGAAAGGAACACAACCTAGGGTTTCCATCGTTCTAAACAAGAAAAACCACAAAAATATATTTTCAGGAAAATATAAGCTAGGTCGAAAGTGATTTAGCTTTTTAAATCGCCGTGTCTGATCATTAGCCCGAAGTTTTTGCAGCTAATTTTGATGCGATTGAGAATTTACATGACAAGATTTGTAGCTCGACTGTTTTTGTAAATATATAATGTTTATATATTTACCCGTGAATTAGGACCTATCGAATTGGCATACATGTGCATTCCATATGCACCGGAACACCCCAAAGACTATGGGGGAGGAGCGTACGAGATGAGTCTGGGAGAAAATGATTGGAGGGTGCCTCAAAAAATGCACATCATCTGAGGGAAGTCCAAACTAAAAATATCAATCTTTCTGATCGGGCCCAATTGATATCTCATCTGAGGGTAGTCCACAAACTAAAATAATATATGAATCGGTTGAGCGGCCCTAATTGATATATACACATCTTAGGTTGCTGTCCTCACAAACTAACAAAACAATAATTTCATACAGGTCAGCGAAAGTGTGAGAGAGCTCCGTGAGACCCTGATCTCGAAAGTTGTCATGTAGACATAGCCAGTAGGGATCGTGCATTTTGCTTCTTGAATATGTTTATTTTTAAACATCGTGACCGCACCAGTGAAGAGTACCCACCCTTTAGTGGCGATTCCTACCATCAGCATTAAACACCTCGTCGAGGGATACTATTTTACAGTACGTGGAGCACGCGAGGAGCATCCGCTAGTCCTGAGGCCTTAGAAGAAATCCCATTGTGGCTTGATTTGATGATGTTTACATGTATTAAATTCGAGTATTTTAATATATGTCGTATAAGAGTAAACATTTTAACCTTAGAACTATTGGCTAGCTGAAAATGCTTACGGGTATTGTAAGACATGTGACCAAGAGGTCGTTTTTATTCATATTTGTATCATTACATATATTGGACCGTTTTGGGACAAAGTTCATGTAGGTGTTTTATTTCCGGTAGAGCCTCCTCAAAGCGAGCACTCTCGCCCGATGCCAAGTGGGCGGCCTGCAACCCGACATCCACTTTGTACTCGCGGTCGACCGTAGTCAATCCGACCCTGCTTGGGCGCACATCCAAATCACCCGCTTCTCGTACGCTCTCACCGATTCAGATCCATAAATGAAAAGAAAATAAAGAAAATAAAATAAAATAAAATAAAATTTACTCTACTATACAATGAATCCCTTCCCTCTCCCCGCCCGTTGTCGATAGTGAGTTAGAGGTTATTTTTTAATATTCAATCGTCTATTTATATCTCGTCAAAAGAAAATTCGGGATCTAACGCATTAAAAGACTGTAGTAGAATTTTAAGAAAAGTGCCCGTGATATCGTCTCATGCCTTACTCAAAGTTGATGTCACGACCCGGGATTCCTTTATATGCTCCGCTCGCCGGCGACCGTGTTTCTTCGGGCCATGATCAGGTTTCTTTGCTGCTTTATTGAAAGCTACACGCGACCAATCGCGTCGCGACCCTTGCCCGCTTTTTCAAGAATTGATGTCGCGACCTTAGTCTCACCGCAACCCTCGTCACGTTGTCCCTTCCTACGTAATTCTAAGTCGGTAACTTAAATTTTGTGGTCGCAACCTCCTTTTGGGCCGTCACAACTTAGCCTCAGTCAAGACTTCTTTCCTCTTCTCACAGACCGCATCGTGACTCCTCGCTTGGGTTACACCCACATTGCTTTCTAATATCGTCTCACCGTGTCGTGGACTTTCTTTTCGTGTTACGACCTTTTGGTCTTCTTCCTGATAGTAAGTTCATAATTTATGTCACACTTCACATGCATCAAGTTGCGACGTGCTTGATAGCCCCCTTTTCATTGCTTTTAAACCCAAGTCAGGACCTCAATATATCGCGACCAATGCTACTCCTTCTCGTCGCAGCTGGTCTCCCCGCTTTCTTTAAACATAATCGTGACCTCGATGTCATGCTCAAGTGTGTATTCAAAGTCGTGACCTCGCATCACCGCGACCTTCAGGTTCCTCGCGGTCGTAACTTCCATTTTCTTGGTAAGTACTTCGTTGGCGAGGTTTCATGTTATGACCTCAATATTAGTCACACATGGTTTCAGGACGTCATAAGTTTCTTAGTCACAACCTCCCTCAGTCCTTGAATAACAAAGTTGGAAATATAACTTCACTTCTCAACCCGGACTCTTTCGCCAAGCTACTCGTGTTTCCTCGTCATGACCGATATTAGTTGCTAAATCATGCCTCATATTTCTCCCAACCTCTTTGTAGTTGCAAACCCTCAGATCTCCTTATTGTGACTCCAATTTAGTTCCATGTCGTGACCTGAAATACACGTCGCGACCTAGAATAAGGTTTTCATCGAAGCACTATGATGAATACACAATTGAGCAGTAATTATAACATAATCCCAGTTAACCTTCGTTAATCACAATTCTTTGTGCCCGCTATTTCATGGAGAATAGTACTTTTAATTGCTTTTTCGTGTTTCGGGACTCTCCTGCAATGTGTTTTTCAGTCTAATGGCTAATTGTACAAAGATTTATGTCCAAAGAAGAAAATACGGGATCATCGAGGACGATGGCAAACCACCGGGTGAAGTTTCGTGGAAGTGCAACAACAAGTCGAAGTTTACACTAGAGAAGCAACATGCACCCAGACACCTCCAACCTGTACCGGTACACCCATGCAAAAGTATCGCGGTCACCACAAAATTCCAAGACAATCTTCTCAACATAAAAATTCCACACCGCGTAGAAAATTCGAAGTGAGAGCAACATGTACCGCACACCCGGTGTGGAGAACTAAAGTGGAATTGATTAGGAATCATCCTAACGCAGCGGGCAACACTTTTGTCAATCAAATTTAACACAGATCACATTTGAGTAGGGTATAAAAAAGCTACAGATACAAGGAGAAGGCAAAATTTTCTTTTGATTACTGGTGGTTAGTTTTAATAGAGAAGAGTTCTTCTCCATAGTCGAGGTGAAGATTTGTCGACAAAGGTCAAGACTTTATTTTCTGAGCTTTCTCTACTTCAAGCACATGCAATCTTTTAGTAGAACTCACACATCTTTCATTCTCGCATTTGATATTTTCATCCTTAGGTTTGCAATCGGAAGTTCGATTTTCTCAAAGTTCTTATGAATAAATTCCTCTTCTCAATTATGAATTACCTTTATAATTTCCATGGAGTTCTTAAACTTCTAATGTTGGGGTTCTACTATGGAAACTACCCCGATCACTCGGTATATTCCCCACTTTCTTTTTGAACCTCAATGGATTTGTGGTGATGTTATTCGCTCTCGTTAAACACTTTGTAAAAGCTTTAGTTGGGCATCCTCTTGATAACGTGTGAACGAGAGATCCTCAGTACACGTTGTGCTTGATTATAAATGCAATCTAAGAATCTGAATTAATTGGGAACAAGTGTTTAACATCATTCGATCATTTTTCTTTTCAAAAGAGCATTTAAAGATAAAACTTCCGTCGAAGACCATTTATCAACGGTTCCTGTGATAGACCCGTAAAACTAAGAGGTGGAGTTACGTGATCAGCATCGTGAGTGGAAACCTAAGAATCCCAGCAATCATCTTTCTATTTTAAAATATTCAAATCAATCAAACAAACACAACCCCATACCCTTTAAATTACAGGAGAATAGCTCCTACGATCAACAAATTTGTACCACCCCTCGTGGAGACGACCGTGATCTCACAAAGATTACTAATGCTAGACAACCTTAATTCCACGCTGGGGAATAGAATTCAAAGATACTAATAAGTACCGAAGAATTTTCGCTTGCCGTCGTGGAGTGGCGAATTAATTCGGGGCCGATCCGAAGAGAGTTAGGAGGTAATTTGCAATTGCATCGAAATCCCAGAGACGTTTCTCACTTTTCTTTAATTTGTTTTCGCGGAGAAATCTCGGGTGTTGGACGAGCCTTCGTGTGCGAGTGCATGTTCGCCTGCCTCGCAAATCCAGCAACACCGACTTGTAAGAATTGCAACCCTAGAAATCTCGAGGAGTCCATAATAAGTCAATTGTTTCAAGATAACATTATACCGCATGGAATCATCCCGAATCAGCAACATTCAAGTAATGAACATACCAAGGATTCCCCGTTAACCACAAGAACTCCAAGAACCTCCACAACGTTGAGATGGTGTTACAACTGCTAGCACCGCAATAGGGAGGGGGAAAAATGTTGACTTCCCGCTGAATCAATATGTGGTCTCCGGTCCCCCTTACCTAATGTGGAAAAGAACTCTCCGAGAGATCTTGCAAACCCCAACGAACCAATAACAAACTCATGCATACTCGCTCACACCCGCAAGAGGCCAATCAATTCCCTGCGAAGTCTAAATGATAATGCCTTTTTACCTCGTATATCACTCGTGGTCGAATCTTTAAGAAATTCCCAACTCATTCATGAGAGACTTCGAGGATGTTTGGTGCAGTATTTCCCCACTGCTCACCTCTCTTCACATAATTTGTGCTTTATTTATTTCCTTTTGCTCAAAGGAGAAAGCCAAAATCTGGTTTCATTCCCTTCGGTAACCTAATTCACTTTTACATGGGAAAATATGCGAAATGAGTTCTCAACAAATTCTTCCCCTCCCGCACGTACTCAATGCTCTCATGCGAGCACCACTTTTTCCGAAAAGCCTGGTGAACCTGCTGGCAGATGAGAGATACAAGGATCCCTCCATGCTATCCCCACTCCATGGGTTGGATAGGGACAAATCCTAAGGGCATTTTCATCAAGTGGACCATTCCCTTGAATAATAAACGAATACATCCAAATGATGTGTGCGGGCGATTCAAGTGAAAAGAGTGTTGGGTGAGTATCTCCAAACTATTTCGACAATCACAGCGTAAAAATGCTCTAACATGGAGACCAACACCTCCGTGCACTCTAAAAGTGCATAATACACCCATGTGGGGAGGATCCATCACTTAAAAGTAGTGGAATGATGAATTGCAAAGCCAAAATCGTAAATTTAACAAGAAAGTCGAAGTTATAGAGATGAAAAGGTGAACGAGGTAACTAGTGTACCCAAGCACTTCTGCACAGTCGATCCGA
The DNA here is from genome assembly GCA_016808115.1 of Tetrastigma voinierianum. Taxonomy (NCBI): domain Eukaryota; kingdom Viridiplantae; phylum Streptophyta; class Magnoliopsida; order Vitales; family Vitaceae; genus Tetrastigma; species Tetrastigma voinierianum. The sequence goes on along the minus strand of JAEQBH010004385.1, from coordinate 174,601 downwards.
GTGGAGGGAGCCATGCATAATATGCGATGACCCTACACTCAACTATTAACTGTCCAAACCTTCCCTCAAGTTATGAGCAAATCCCGTGATAGAAAGCCTAATGTTTCAACCACCGTAAAGTAAAGCCTTTCACCTCTCCATATTCAAACATAAACTCGACTTGGGCAAGCACCTAATTTTAGTCGGGAGAAACTAGGGAGGCCCACATAACCTGCCAAACAACCAAGGCCCCCACTACCAAAACCAAGGTTATGCAAACACAGTTCCTCCATTTCAGAATCAAGGTTCCCAAGGATTTCTGGTGAACCCTAATCAAGGCTTTCATCCGTTGAATCAAGGGAATCCAAACCCACGTTCTTGCCCAAACTCCACATGCAGAAGCCTCGAGGATATAGTTATCGGGCCAGAATGCACTCCAACAATCCACAAACACGTATTTCAACTTCTCTCGAACAATGTGAGATCTCCAAATAACTAAGCCGACTCCTCTACGGATAATTTTCAACAGAAAAGGGAAACTCCCATCTCAACCCATCCAAAAACTAATAAGGTCAAAATAAGGTGGAGTTTCAGTCCGCGAGGGTACTTTGTAACATTAGTGTCAGGACTACTCTTCGAAGTGGTAAGGTAGTTGACAAAACCATTCCAACACAAGAATCTCAAAGTGAATCGGTCAGAGATGATGAGGTATCAAACAAGCCTTATGTCCCTGGGGACAACTCGTTAGTCGATGGTGAGCCAGGAAGATAAGGGGTTACCCGCTTATCAAGCCCAGCCCATATCTCATAGGTTGAGAACCCCAAAGAAAGTGAATAACCATTCTGAGATCTATGAATTGTTCAAACAAGTGAAATTGAACATTCCTTTACTATATGCTATTAAGAAAATTCCATCATATGCCCTTTTCTAAGGATTTGTGCACCCAGAAAAAGGGAAACCAGTGTCAATACAGGCATTCATGATCGAGCAATCTACTCATCGGATCTGAAACAACTTCGTCCCTAAAAATACAAAAGAACTGCAGCCCTACTATTTCTATAAGTAGTAGGAATTCCAAGTCGGGACATGCTCTAGTGATTTGTGGGCAGTGTTAATTGTCGCTTTACTCAAGATGGTGACCAGGTTTGCAGAATTGGGAGCCAACCAATATCACCCTCCTCACTAGTCGGATCAGAGTGTAAAAAATTCCTGGGAGGGATGGCGATGGCATGCCAGCGGACAAGTTCTAAGTTTCCCTCAGGACTGGTCGTGCTCGACACTCAACCCAGGGTGAACAAAGGAACCCAGTTCCTAGATTCTTGGGTGTGACCACGCCGCAACCGCAATGCTGGGTCATATTAATCGCTGTGTGCGCCGCCTAATTTTTATTGATTCTCATTCCTCAGTACTACGACCATAATCAATGATCTTTAATGTTAACAAGGGCATGGGGATAAAAGAAGATGTGTGTGAGGTCAACATATTGATTCTCAGGGTTCAAATACTTGATAATGCACCCTCATGATATCCTCTCATGTCATGTTTGTGCCTCAGTCAGAATACCAGGAAGTAATCACATTTAGAATCTGAGTTTCACACCACATAATTGTTCACAGCAAGTACTGAAAGCGGAATGGTGTGTCCCCAAACAAACTATTGCCACCACTGATAAGGCATCACTTTCCTCGGAAGAGAGGTCACTCCGGCTGTGGAGTTGCAAACCCACTCGCTGGCTGTAACCTAAATAAGAGTTCTGTGGGCAAGAAACTCCCAGACTCATGCCTTTCTCTTCCTGGGAGATGACCCAAGAAAATCAACTTTGAGATATTAAGGTCCTCACCAACTGCCAGATGTGGACAATTGCAGATATTAAGGGAATAACTCTTGATCTCTCACACACATGTAAATTATTTAGGAAGAGATTTTTGTTAAAACCCCAGCAAACCAGAGATCCATCAAACCCAATAAATGAAAGGGAAAAGAAGGAAGCTTTAAAACCCCTAGATGTAGTGTTATTTTGGCCCTGTCGTGATAGCAGGCGGTTAGCCCAACATATAGGTGCTCCTAAGAAACTTGAGTCACCGCGGGTCGCCAACAATGGAAAATACTGAGCTGTATTCCTGGGCCCTGCGGTCACTTCTCGTGCCGGAGGTGTGCATATTCATAGGAAACCTAATTAAAGTGGTACTAGAAAGACCACTTCCCTTCCATTTTATCACTCAAATGTTAGAGGAGAGTCACAAGGCTGAAATTCTTATTTGTTTTCTCGATCAGGCCTCGTGTTACAAATTGAGATAGCTTTGAAGATCAAGAGAAAGTTACATCTTCACTTGTCTTTTGGTACTATTGCCTTTAGAAAATGCCCTCTCGATTATGTAATGCAATCCTAACTTTCCAACTGCACAGATGGAATTCAGCGACATGATAGAAATAATTATGGGCATGATTTACCCCGGCTACTTTACGAGGACTGTTCGGGAGTAATTTCACGTGAAGGTTCGAGAGATGTCAAGAGAAAAACCTTGTATTAAACGGGAAAAGTAAAGTCACTACAGACACAAGGGATTGCTCAGCCATATATGTCAAAACAGGAATCGAAGTTGATAAGGCAAAGAATGAGCCGATCTCCAATTTACCTACTCCTAAGTGTGTGTTATGACACCAGATCATTTTTTTGGGACATGCTTCTGGATTTTATAGAGATTTATAAAAGATCAAGTTATGTCTGCCTCTCTTATGTACTTTGTTGCTTAAAGATGTCCCTTTCGTTGTTGTCCTGTGTAAGCCAGAAGACGCTTTGTTAAGCTGAAAACTATGTTATTGTCGCCTCGTAATATGCGGTCTCCTAATTGAACCTTCCGTTGAGATCAAGTGTGTGATCGCTAGTGGTGATTAGTTATGCTATAGGTCGCAGTGACAAAAGGGGAAGGAAAAAAGGCTTTTGCAAATTATTATGCCAAGAAGACACTTCGTACTCCCAGCCAAGCAAACTACACAAATCACGTAAAAGAGTTTCAGCTGTTGTCTTTTATGTTCTGTGGAAGTTCAGCTCATACATCAGGCTACTCCGTAACCATTACGATCAAAAGACCGAAGTACATGCTTCCTCTAAACATGATCACAAGCCTCTGCTAACTGTAGTGGATTTCTACTATGTCGCAATTTCAACCCAATTATTAAAGATGTGTGGAAGTTCAGAATGTAAGGGCCGACCATTTATCTCTCGATAGTTCCCAGAATCTAATTCTCATGGTGTACCCATAGCGCACGCTTCCCGATGAGCAACTCGCTTCTCGCTCATCGCTCATGGCACGCCCTGCTACACAAATTACCTAGTCACCGGTCAAATTCAACACAACACTCTCAACATAAAAAGAAAAATCTCGCGTATAAGCCGCAAAAATATTACTGGCGATCCATATCTATTTTCAAATATCGGGCTCGCAATTGGGCCTAACACGAGAAGATGTGCCCAATGATGAGCACGCAGATCCTAACCTTTTTCCATTCTCGTAAGCTTGTGGAGGGCATTCAGAAGAAAACAAAGTAAGATTTTCATAGTCGGGCTTTACCGGCTCACCCTATTTAAATATTTTTTTGAATTTTTTCAAAACTCATGTCAAATGCCAACACCAGTGAGGGGTCACAAACGAAACATGGATGCTCTACCCCCATCTAATCATCAAATCTTTAATCGTTGGGGTATAGATTTCATGGACCCGTTTTCCTTCGTAAGGTACTTATACATCTCCTCGGTTATCTACCGGGATTATGTGTCAAGTGGGGCTCAGCTATTCGATGAGAACTAATCCATCACAAGGTTGTTTTGAAATCTCTATAAAAGAACACATTTTTTTTCGTTGAATACCGCAATTATATTAAGTGATGGTGGATTCCATTTTTGTAATCGATCTTGAAAACTGCTAAAAAAATATGGGAGTCACCCATGTTTTTCAACAAAGATAGCTCACCTACGTGCAAATGGTCGTGTCAATTAGCTAATGGGAGATAAATGATATTTTTAAAAAACGCAGTTCCAAACGCAAAGATTTCGTCAATCCGCCATCGGACAGTTTTGGGCCTACCATACCGCCTTTAAAACCGTGTTTCTTGGTATGTCTCCTCATATGCTTCTTGTTTATGGAAAGGCTTGTCATCTACCGCTGAAATGGAACACCCAGTTGTTTCTCAGTTATTAGAACTTTTATCATCAATTCTGATCTAACTCAAGTGTGTAAGGGGCCATTGCCGCAGCAAAATGAGCTTGATGAATTGCGGCAGAGTCATGAAAAGCTCCTAATTCTACAAAGAGTGCTCAAGTTGTTCAAGCATGACAAAACTATTGCTCTGAAAAACATTTGAACCAAAACCAAAGTACCGTCGTACAACTCCCGGCTGCACTTATTTCTCAGGAAACCCCGCTTCTCGCCGGACCGGCCCATTCATCGCTAAGGTAGTTTGGTCCATACCGTGAGTCGCGGAGATTGAAAATCTCTGATACCGGAAAGTCCTTCAAAAGTCAATGTCAATGCCTTCAAGCCATTCCTCGAAAGCATTTCACTCTTCAAGAGCATAGTATGATTCGTACTCCGCTTCAATCCCGATTCCTTCTCGCAGTAAATTTGTTCTCAACTCTCATGTAGCATAGTTTGATTTTGTTTTTATTTTCTGCTTCAAGATTTTTATTTCTATTGTCTCTATTTCATTTTCTTTTCAATAAAACATAAAAAATTAAAAAAATAAGAAAAACATAGGGGACCTAGTTTCTATGTTGCCTCCCATTCTCGTCATAAGTACCCCGCTTATTCATCGAGGCAATGCTTGCTTTCTCTGTCACGAGGGCAAGGCATTAATCGGTTAAACCCAAATATGTGCTTGTTACATGTTCGCTGTAGTAAAATTCTTGCCAATTATGGCTCTTTAGGTATAATACTCGACCTACAATGAATAATAAACAAGATGATCGCATACACACTCCGCTAATACTATCGTATTGCATGTACACTTTTAACAAGCATGCATAAAAAATCTTTATATTCATCTTTTTGGACTTTATACTTTTCATGCCAGCCTCTTGCTGCCTACACAAACAACGTATCTAACGCTCATATACTCTTATCTAGCCCTCAAGCCACAGGTTCTACTTCAGGCATTAATTGGGTATGCACAAGTTAACTACATGCATCATGTTTGAGGAACATCTTGCATAACCGGAAAAATGACACAGGTCATCATTTCTATGTGTATACTATAACTGCATCGCTCTCACCCCCCTTGCACCTATTTTCAGCTTTGGTGCCGCCGTTTAGCCCGGAACCCTACGAACCCCGATCACCGGAAAGCGCGCGGGACCCCATGGAAAGACTGGTGCTATCAAAAGAAGCGCGAAACTATAATGACCAACTCCGGGCGGAATACAAGCCAATTTTGGGTAGAATATGAGCAAAGGAATGCTGGTGGAGCAGCTGTAGTGAAAACCGAGATGGAAGGCGCTGACAAGCGCATTCATTTACATCGGCATCCTCACCTGCTCCCACTTCCAAAATATATATGAAAAAAATGAAATAAAAATGCCGCAAAGAATCGAACGTGTATTTCCAAGAGCACCTCTCAACATACCTGGGCATATGTTACGCAAAAAGGGTAAGCGGGCCAAAGTGTACCTGGGCATACACCACCAACATGTACTCCAAGACATGCTAGCCGATTGGGCAAATGTGGTTTTTTTTAACCCCAACCCTTGCGGCTCTTGGATATTCACAACCCTTCCATTTCTTAAACAAACCAAACCCCCAACCCCTTTATGCTCCCTCACCACAAGCAACCCCAAGCCTCGTTAAGCCTCAGCTTCCCCTTCGCTCAGTCCCATTCTTCACATCTCATCGTACCTGACTCTGGTGCTTCCTCAAGAACCCCCTCGAAGAGACCTCAGGTTATCATCCACCAATATATTACGGACTTGTTGGTTTTGGTTAGTGGTTTTATTTCACTTTAGGTTTCGTAAGCTCGGGTCGATGGTACTGGGAGTGAAATTCTATGTCCTGATTCGCATCAGGCCACCCTGCACTTCGTGGAAACAAAAGCCTCGTGTGACACATTTTATATGTGTGGGCCATATGTGCCATCTTTGCCATTCTTTCCATATCTATGGAAAGATCCAAGAAGGAAAGCGCCTAGCTCCTCTAGCGGAGCGGGCCATGTGAAAAAGGAAATCTAACCTCACAAACAAGAAAAGGGAAAAGGAAAGCAGTAGGTAGCCTGGTCTTCGCGAATGGTGAAGTTTTATAGTGATGATGATGATGATGAGATGATAGAGGCCATGTTTGCCGAGGATTCGGAAGCCAGTAGGAAATATGGCCCAGCCACCAGAACAGGTGATTTCACCTCGCAGGTGTGAAGTTTGAAACAGCTTCTTGCCTCTATCCAATCGAGAGTTATTCAAGAACAAAATATGCCGGTGCAATCAGGTTCAGTGGATATTTACTCACCGTGGTTTCGGGAGTTTTATACCACATGGAAAGAAAATCGGGTACGAGACCTTAGTAGAGACCACTCAGGATGCGGGTAAGCAAATACGGATCACCCCCCGATTCGATAGCTCATTCCCACAAGATGTCCTGGCCCCGGCCGCTCAAACCGACCTACCCACTTAAATGGTAACACCGATTCGATGCCCGCTTGTTCTACCAGGCTATGTGCACTCACCCCGCAGGACTCATGAATGGCTTTGTGCAAAAGAATTTCCAGGCGTGGAAACTCAAGCCGAACATGCATTGATGAATAAGAATACCCCCATGATGTAATCGACCAAAGGCCAATGAGAAATCTCCCAACAGAGAAAAATTCGGGCGACAGAGGTTATGACACTGTGAGAGCTACCCATTTAATGTGTTTGCATGCCACAAAGAGGATCCCAGAGGCACACGAAAGGCGGACACGCCCGGCATTCTCGGCCGCTGTGACGAGCCCTCGTGGAAGCCGGCGCTGACGAGAGAGTGGCTAAGGAAAAGAGGGTTCTTCCTAGGCTGGGGCCTATTACAAAAAAAACGGAGGCAAAGAGCCAGCTCTTGCGATCTACAAGACCCCGGTGCAGACTTCTCACGTACCCTCCAAAGGGAGCTATTCTCTGAAATTCTTCATCTACAAGATCTAATACTCCATGAGCACATCCCCTGTCAAGAGAATGGAGCTCGATCAAAAGGGTGGTTCAAAGATTGTGGGAAATGTACATTCACCCTGTGCTCCTCTAGGCTCGAGAGTCAAGGTTTTCCGTTGAGAGCTCGCGCTAAGCGCATGCCATCGGATTTGAGGGAGATTCTGAAAGCTGGATGACTCAAGCCGACGAGGACATTTTCTTCTCGTTAAGCAGATGATGAGGAGGACGTCGTAGGGGCAAAGAAGACAGCAAGCATTAAAGTGGTGTTGCCAATTGGGTAGCGCACTCAGCCACTAAGTGCCAACAATTCATTTTGTTCATTTTACCCTTTCGTGTAGCCTACGGTCATTACAAACCTTAAGACTTTTATTCCGGGGCTAGGTTCAAGCTTGCTTCTTTCGAATTCTATGAATGTTAGCTGCAGGTTTCAGGTCAAATATTTCTCTTATATAATATCATTTATTTCTGCCTGAACGTCCCGTGAAGACTCACTTTTCTTTTTCCTCAATTCCATGGTCCCTTATTTAAATGAAGGCCGATTTTTGTGTGCCACTTTGTTGGTATGTCTATCGCTTAAAACTTGGTTTAGTTCTAAATGAGTCATAATGTACTTACTATAAAGGGTGTGTGAAGTATTACAGCCTCATATTTCGTTTCGAGGAATCCCAGAAAAGCTTAACGAACTGCATCGAGCCGCATCTCTTGTTGGAATTCATAACCGTGGTGGCCTCATCTAAAGCCATAGGACTAGCAAGATGCAAAAGTCAAAGATGAATACACACCGGAAAGCAAGAATTATAACATAACTTAGCACCTTCAAGTCACACTTTGCCCACATTTTACATGAGAATAGGTACTTTTAATTGCTTTTGTGTTTCTGGACTTGCACAAGTTTTTTAGGTCTAATGCATAATTGTACAAAGATTTATGTCCGGGAAGCAAATATGGATCATTGAGGATGGAAACCGACAGAAGTTTCGTGAAGTAACAACGTTAGAAAAAGCGCCTGAAGCAACATGTACCGGCATAATCTTTCAACATGTACCCACACCTATGCGCAGCGGCAGAGCCAACATGTACCGGCAGAACATGTACGGCACACCCATGCAAAAAGTGGCAGCAACATGTACCCGCACACCACTAACATGTACCCAGACAATCTCTGTGGAGAACTAATGAATTGATTAGGGAATTCTATCCTAACGCAAGGGCACACCCCCGTCTTTCAATCAACTTTTTAACGCGAATCACATTTGGGAGTAGGGGTGTACAAAAGCCATGCAGATGCAAGGAGAAGGCGCTTTTTATCATCAGTGGTTAGGTTTTAATAGGAGAAGAGTTCTTCTCCATAAATGAGGCGAAGATTTGTTGATTAGGTCAAGACTTGGCTTTTCCCTCGAGCTAATTTCAAGCACATGTACCTTTCGCAGGAACCGTACTTCCCTCGCTTCATTCTCGCAATTGATATTTTCATCCTTAGGTTTGCACTGAGTTCCGATTCTCAAAGTTCCTCTTATTAATAAATTATGAATTACCTTATAATTTCCATGGAATTCCCTAAACTTCTAATTGGGTTCTACCACAAACCACCCCGATCACGATAGCAGCCCCCTCACCTCTCTTTTTGAACCTCAATGGATTGCGGATGTTATTCTCGCCTCTCAAACACTTTGTAAAAACTTTAAAGCTGGTATTCTCGACAACGTGGTAAACTGGTAGATCCTTTCCAGACACGCTCAGAGCTATAAATGCAAGCTAAGAATCTTGAATTAATTACGAACAAGTGTTTAACATCATTTCGATCATATTTCTTTCAAAAGAGCATTTAAAGATAAAACTTCATCAAGACCATTTATCAATGGTTCTTGGGATAGACTAAAAACTAAGAGGTAAGTTGGCTGATCATCGTGAGTGGAAACCTAAGAATCCCAAAGAATCATCTTCTATTTTAAAATATTCAAATCAATCAAACAAACACAAACCCCATAATTCAATTTTAAATTACTTCTTTTGTGGAGAATAGCTCATACCTTATCAACAAATTTTAGACCCCACTCCCCGTGGAGAAGGACCTCAGGATTCCCACGTATTACAATGCTGACACCCTGGCCTCAATGTTGGGAATAGAATTCAGCATACCAACAAGTACTGCCATCACTTAGCGTGCAAACCTCATTTCTCTTTCACAACAACTTCCTTTGTTGCTTCATCAACAAATCAAAGTCGCGACCTCGTATCATGCCGAAGGCGACCCTCGTGCCGGTCAATGGCTCTTTTCAGATCAACCACACTTTCGTCGCAACCTATTAACCGGTCTTTGGTGGATGTCGCGACCAAATAACTAAACAAACTGTTCTTATTCGCGACTATGATTTTCTCAAGTTGCGACCTTTCTTGTTCTCGTCGACTTTTTCCGCTTGCCGATTTTTGCTTCTTGCCATAGAGGTTTTCCGAAAAATTAACAATTTCAGAGTAAACTACCTGTGTTTCTTATTATGAATAAAACAATTATCTTCATATACCTTTAAAAAATGGATTAAAAATCAAACGAAGTTTTGTGACTCATCAAATTCTCTCTCCCAAACTTAAAAATTTTGCTTCACCAAAGAAAAGAAAGAATTGTTTGTCCTCAAAAAATTAAGCTTCTTAAATTTTGGCGACGTTTTTCTTATTCAATACACACGCCTTTCTTATTCCACCTTCTAACTCAAATAGAGATACCAACATCATTTTAAATTTCGCTCGATTTAAAGGAATGGTTTCCACTTCTATCACAAATTCCCTTGATGAAATCATGTGTAATATTTTATTACGCTTATTCTAACAAGTCTTATTCTCAGTGTGTGTTTTTCGTCTTCAATCCTTTTCATCTTCACGTCGAATTTAGTTACTATTCTCGAGTCTCCTTAGAAAATCGTCAAGGTCCCATAGGCTTGTTTTTCTCATATCGACTTCCACTAATGTAAGTAACCAACCTTCAAGATCAAAGCGCATATCTTCGCCAGGAATGTCAGGGCTTAGGTACTCAGGTAGACAATGGGAAAATTTAAGTCGCAAATTATCCAGCTTCCACTCTTCTTCTACCGATTTCTCTCGCCTTTCATCCTTTCCTTCAAGAAATCGTATATTCTTCTCAATCTCGTCTCAGCATCTTTTGAAATCTTTATGGCATTTTGATTGCCACTGCACCTTATCGCAAATTCCCTTTGTTCTGTGTCCCCTTACTGCTTTTTCTAAAACGGGAATAGTGCAATATTTCGTTCCTGTGACTTTCTATCTTCCTTATAGAACTCCTTGGGCTGGGGCAACTCCCCATTACCTGTTGGGTATTAGGGTACTAGGTCTTAAACACCCCTACGTAGCTAATTATTCAAAAGGAGATAGGACACAAGACAAAACTTATTCCCCTTTTCTCAATTTCTCTCTTCTTTTCTCCTCAATCTTTCTCTGTTATTTCTTTCCTCCACCCTTGTAATATATGGAAATATTTTTCCCAAACTTGTTTCTTCCTTTATAGTGACCTTTCTCAGGTTTAAAACTTGATAATTTGGGCTCCCTTGTTGTAGGATTACTATTGCAAGGGAAGGATTTAGGTTTTCACTGATGTCATTTTTGAAGAACTAAAGCTTGCTCGCTCAAAGCATGGAACTGCAGGGTATGCCTTAGCATATATCAATGAGGGTGCTAGAAAATCTCAAATTGCCAAGGATGGCCTCTATCAGCCTCTTGTTGGTCGCTTTTACCTAAGATTCTGATCAATCAATCTAACAAGTTCTAAGACCATGAACTCTTAATCAGCGAGTTTCCAGAAGATGTTCCCTAATTCTTCTCAAAGTTTCATGAGTTTTGTCGATCAAGTGTATTGTTTCTTCTCAAGACTCCTCAGACCGATTCATTGTTTATATACAATACCCTGGCTTTATTTGTTCTTTCAGCATTATCCCTTTTTCCAATTTTGAATCTAACCCGGATTTTAAATAAGGTCGCTACTCCCGATTCCACCTTACCGCCCTTAGCGCCCTTATTTTTCCTACATTTAATTTCTCTCGGAAAAAATTCACACGAAAGTTCATTATTCCCAGGTAAGGTTCTCTAATAATCGCACATTAACAGAAATGACACAAACACAATTTCTCCAAATATGTTCATCCATTAAACAACACACAATTATTCACAATCACCCTTTTCATTCAACAATGCAAACACACAATCCAACAAGCAAATAAAAGTAACTATCAAACCGAAATTGTGTAATAAAACACTCGTGGACATTTTGATGAACACGTTGATGACTATTAAAATTTGGGAATGTACGTGATTGAGAACATAGCAGGAAAATTTTCGTGTTCCTCTTCTTTGCAGCCTTTGAGGTATATCGTTTGGGAGGTTCTAAGTGTCAAACTCGTTAGCCTGCCTCTAAACTTAGTGGAAGTTCATCTCACTTGGTCTTCGAATAGGGGATTTCCTCGTCTTTTGCATATATCTCACTTGTTTAGCTGCCAACGCACCGATGAGCGTGTGTCTTGCTTCTTCCCACCCGATTCACCGTTTCCTTCTAACTAAAAATACACTCTTAAAGAACATTGTACTCCTACTGATCAAGTCCAAGCTCTCCAACCAGAGCTCTTTTTCTTTCACAATATCACTATGCTCCAATTGCTGATTTCTATCCTTCATTAACTTCCCTCACTCAAACCGTTTCTTATAGAGATATTTGAAGCCTCTTCAAATCTTCCCTGAGCATGTTAAATTCCCTATTTTCTGCTTCCTTCTTCTTCAGTATGTTGAGAAGATTCGCATCTTCTCTTTGAATCGACAAGCTGTGTGCGGCCCCATTTTTGCATCTATTTTTCCAAGCATTTCTTTTTTCTTCTTTCTCTCACGGCCTCTCTTCCACCCTTCTCTCTCGAGCTCCAATCTTTTCTCCCACATCTCATCCTTCTTTCTAAATGCGAACTTCTGGGGAAAACATTCTCCTCTGATTTGCTCTGCTGCCTTTCTTCCCATTGCCTCTCTCTTTCCATTTCCCTCCTTCATCGACCCAAAGCATCTCCATACCTCTATGTTATCCCTACCCTCTCTGATCCTCAAGCTCACAAGGGGCAAAGTGCCTCCCACTTCCTCGTGATAGTGGAATGGCTTCAGCGCTCCTCATCCCCGAAACGGCTTCCTCTTCGCCACCACCGGATGGAGAGCCTAGTATCACCCATCTCTCTTTGCCTCATTCTCTCACGGCACTGCTTTCTCGCTTCTCAAAGATCTCACCTCCATTATTTCTTTTCGTTTTTTCATCCCCCAAGCTCACTCCAAGCAGGCCTAAGAAAACCTGAGTGGCATTTCCTCTCTTTCCTCCCCATTCCCTTCACCCCGCCAAGAAGAGACAAAGTCCGGCGATGGTGGTGCGGATCAACCCTCTCTTGTTATCGTGGTGGTAGCCTCCCTCGGGGGATGGACTCTTCTTCAATCAAAGATTCCCATGTTCATTTTATATCCTTTCAAAAAGGCATATAAATGATGGCCTCTTATTCGATTGAAAGCAAAGATGTTTAAGTAGAATCACTACTGAGCGTATTTAAGTAGAACCCGCACCTTTGCTTCCTTCAATGAGGGCTCCCTTTTGATCAAGGTGGCGGGGGTTCTTCTTCGCGGGCTCCCTCCCATTTTCCTCGTAGTCAACAAGTTCAAAGATCTTCTTTTCATAGTCGATTTTTCTACCTCATCTTCTTATACTTCTCGACCCTCAAGCCGAGGATCCCTTAATTTAAACATTTCCATCGATCCGTCTATGCCCGAAAAGGCACCCAAAAACCCCCTCACATAGACCGAATCCTCCCCAAGACACCATATTTGCATGTTCCCTCGGGCAAGAGCGTGAAAATCTCGCTCGTGGTCACGTAAGAACTCAACCTTTTTCTCTATTACCTCCGAAACAAAATCGCTTCCCAAAACCTGCACCCACCTAATTCCTCGTTAACGATCTTCTTGCTCCAATACCGTGAGCTTCTCAAATGAAGTTCCTTGTCGCCTTTCTCGTTGCTTTTTCTCCGTGCTCATTTATCCTTTGCTTCTTTGCAACCCTCGTGTAAATGTTCCGCTCTCTTCCTCCGGTCGGGTTCCTTCATGGTCGACATCGATTCCTTCCCGTGCCGGGTGTCTTCTAATTCGAACCTCTTCCACCCGCCCTCGACACTTTCACGCATACTTCGTCAATCGCCTTTATTAAGATTCATGATGTCCCACTTGCCGCCATGGGTGAAGATTTTGTGAGGGTATTTCGGGTTCGCCTCCGGTTTTGTGGCTTCAAGACCTCAAAACGATGGACAGTAAGGGAAGAGTTTCTGAATGAAAGTTCGCTCAATACGCACGTTACTCGAGGGGTCGCGACATTAAATTTCGAGCCCTTAATTACTCGATTTTTACTAAATGTTGCCTTAATGTTACACGCCCAAATGAAAGGTTTAAAACCCAATTTTATTAAAATTCGGGGACACCGGTCGCAACCGAAAAAGTTTTGTCATGGCCCGCACGTGGGTCACAACCTCAACTCAACGTTGCGACCTGGCTCTGGTGGGTCCTATTGCTTCAATGTCCAAATTCTTCGTCGCTAATTCCATGAATTGGATGTCGCGACCAGCCACTTGTATAGTCTAAAAATCTATGTTGCAATTCCGAAATTTTTCTCATCATAATTATATTCATTTATCCTCGGTTGCGACTTGTGCAGCCTATCGCAAACCAAGAAAATTTCAGTCCCTCAACAGTTAAATTCATAGCTTACTAATTCACCAAATCCAATCAAAACAAATACAATTCAATTCATATTCATCATGCCTCCAAATATTCAACGAATCCATTCACTATGCATCGATCCTCAAAATCGGAAGCAACAAAAAATAAAAATAAAAAATTTCCCCCAAACTTTCAATCATGCTATATCAGACAAAATTTAAATTCAAGCAAAGAGTATAGTTTATCTCCCTTTGTCTCTTTTGCAAATCGGTGCTCGACAGATGTTCCTCCCTCGCATTACTCCTTACTGGGTCTCGTAAAACTAAAAAAAAAAAAAAAATAATTAATCTCGCCAAGCGCAATGAATAAATTTATTAACAAAGCTATAAAAACTTTCACAATAAAAAGAATAGGAAAATTCAAACAACCGATGTGGATTGCCTTCAATAAAGTCGCCACTTTTTAGCTCCTACCGACTGCCGCTACTATATTTCTATTTCTTCAAATTTTCTCATTCAGAACTAGGATTCTTTCTTCCATTTTCACATTCTTCCAATGTAGTGCTTTAATCTCTGACCATTAACTTTGAATTCCTCATGATTGCTGGTTCTAAGCCGCCACGCCCCAAAGGTCAGACTTGACACTACCGTATGTATTCACTCCATTTTGATTTAATTCCCTTTCGAAAGAAAGCAATTCTCCGAAAGTTAAACGTGGACTTGGATCTTGTTAGTATTAGTGCTCTCTAGACCTATTGTAATGACACATGGTATTTTTGACTATTTATGAGAATTTATTATTATGATGATTCGCTCGTTTAGTTATATATAATGTCCGAATAATATTATTAATTATTCTTAAATGTCCCTTAATCTATTTGCATGGGAATAATAAGATTAGTATAAAGCTTAATTGATATTCATGGATGAATATGTGTATGAGATACAAACTGGGTTTATATCTATTTGTTGGAGAATAAATAATAGATATTGCACCGCTGAGATTAATACATACGGGATCAAAAAGTCATAAAAGCATCTCTAATACAGGTCATTAAATCCTTTCACCCGAGATCGCTATAGTTCTCAACATAAGGAATATTGTGTTTTGATATAATCAAATGTTGTCTTTAATCGAGTGATCATAAAGGTTATACTTGAACATAATAAGAATTATAGTGAGATATGAGTTTATTAAGATGGAATTTGTCCCTTATTATAAGAGATATTCCATAGTCCCCTCTAATAATCGGCATCGAGAAACGCATGCAGCCGTGCTCAAATGAATTGATGGAGATCAATGTCATTTGTTTAGCTCTGGCCTAATTGCTTCAGTAATCAAAGATGTAAATCTATATAGCGCTTCTGACTACCATGCCTTTATATTCTATCACATATCATGAGACAAAAGTGATTTCATGTCATTAGCTATATTAAGGTTGTCTAGGATCATGAGCTTTTCATATTTAACTTGGGTAGTCATATTGTCTTGTTAGAGGCCACTATGACTGTAGGGATCAAAATGATGTGCTCTTACGCAGCACCGAACCCCATAGGCTCGCACATTAAGAACTTAATAATAACTAAGTATGGTTTTTTCACTCTGTAGTAATTTAAAATGATGAGATTATTTTAAATTACAAATAACAATTAGTTGTTATTTAAATTCGACTTAATTTTGAGAAAGTTTAAATTGATTTAAATTATAACAAATAATTAATTTGTTATATTTTCTTACTGGAGTAAGGAAATACCTGGCAATGGTTTTTTAAAAGAGTTTTAAATATATGGCTATTGAGTGAATTCGTTTCCCTTATCCGATAAGGATTTAATTTAAACTGTTCTTATTTAAAAGAGTTTAAATATATAATAATATAATATGTAAATTCGCTTCCTTATCCGATATGATTTTGAATTTAAATTGTTATTATTGAAAAGAAGCTTTTAAATATACAATATAAATTCGCTTCCTTATAGCGGATAAGTGATCACTTCTAAATTGTTATGATTTAAAAGGAGAGTTTTAAATATATAATAATAAAATCTTATTTTTGACTAAAACCCTAGCAGACTTATATATATATATATGTGTGTGTGTGTGTGTGTGTGTGTGTGTGTGTGTGTGTGTGTGTGTGTGTGTGTGTGTGTGTGTGTGTGTGTGTGTGTTCGAGAATAAGTATTTGTGTTTGGTGGGTCGCTCTACTTCTAAGAACAACCAAAACAGTAGAGACCCTACTTCGTTCAGAAGACGACTCGAACCAAGATTCAACAAGGTCGTTTCATTGCTTGTTCGTGTGTGGATACTGTAGAGGGCTGTCGTATTTCTCGTAAAAGGCAAAGACTCTTTGAAGATCCGACAAATCCAAGAGTCGCCAGCACTTTGAAGGTTTTGACGACCGATGTACAAGAGGGGTAAGTTCATACCTTTCTCCTTCTGCTTTTTAAGAAACGCATGTGATCCTTTTGGGTGGGTTATGGGATAAAAATTTTAAATTCCGCCGCATTTATGTTCCAAATCAGAGCTCGGATATTCTCAGCCTGCAAACCCAAACGTATCTCCCCGCTTTAGATTCTCTCCCCTCAAACCCTTAGATCTGCCATTTTTTTGTTCCATTCCTCGTAGATTCTGGTCTCTATCATAAGCTTCATTCTTCAACTCTTCCAATTCATTTAGCTGAGTGTGCTCTCTTCTTAGCATCTTTTGAAATCAAATTTAACTGATGCCCCACATAGCTTATATTCTGCCCGTAGGAAGGTGGCAAGGTTTTCCAAAGACAAGCCTCAGAGTGGGGACATTCCAATGGAGTTTTAAAAGCAGTTCTGTATGCCCATAGTGCATCATCAAGCTCGCAGACCAATCTTGTTAAAGCTACGCTCTTTTCAAGAATTTTCTTTATCTCCTCATAGAAATTTGATTAGTGACCAAAAAGTGCTATTTTTGAGTCCCATTTAAGATAGGGGTTTTCATGCTTTTAAGGCATCAATCATATGAATTCAAGCCGATTGGACATGTGCGTCCGATTAGTACCTTTCATTATCGATTTTGTTTCTCGAGGTCGTTGGGGTGAAGTTTCTGCAGCTGGGGGAACCTCAGCCTCATTTCAAGCTCGTTTCGTATCGCGCGTCGACATTTATGCGGTTCTGGCGATTTCATCAAGCCGATGAAGCGTAATGTCAAGTGGGAAACGGCAATGCAAAGTCACCTGATGCAGAAGTAATGCAGAGGATCACCGTGACTCAAGCATGTGGGATAGCTTAAAATTTTCGCAGTTACAGCTTATGATATAAAATTCGCTATCATAGCGAAAGTTACTCGCGGCATAGCAAAATCAGCCCTCGGCTATGTCAGCAATTTTCGCCATGATAGCGAAATCACCACGCATAAAATTGTCGCCTCTCGATTTTGATCCAAACGCACCCCGTTGTGTAATTCCCATTTTGGTTCCCAATGTAATCATATATATTTTTGTATTTTTGGCGGTACTTCACATCTCTCAGATGAAGCCAAGTATAAGCCACCTTATAACATTTGTAACCCTAACTTTGCAATCCTTTCATCTCACTCGTGAATCCACGCAGCCTTTTCATTTTAGGTTACAGCTCTTTCTCTCTTCTCTCTCTCTTTCTTTCTCTCTCATTTTTCCTACCGCCAAACACAATTCAGGATGACAACTCATGGATGTTTCTGGGCTAAGCCCCAAAACCTTGAAGAGTAGGGTTGCTAGTTGGTTAATGGGGTTCTGGCAGGTGTTCTCGCTTTAAATGAAGCAGGTACCACATTTCAAGGTTTCAAACTTTCCAAACTAGGGCTTAATGCTATTTAATGTGTTTCTGGGTCAATATCACTGCATGCTTTTAAAGTTCCTTCAAAGCAGGTATTCTTACGAGTGGGATACACTAACATTCTTTAGATGTCATTTACGAGCCACGAAAGTATGTTAAATGCTATGTTTTTCTTCTGCTGGAACATTGAATGCTCAAGAATGCTTATATCTGGGCAGAATGTTTTTAAGTGGTTGGTTTCTAAAGTTAAACAAAGATGTCCGGCTAAGTAAATGACTAGTGTCATTTGCCCTAATGCGAGGAAATAACCCGAGGACACCTATTGCAACCTCATTTTATCCGCTTTAGTGACCCGGCTTTTTAAGTGTTTCCTTTCCATAACTTATTTAAATCCTAAGCTTCAGTTTTAATTTTTATGACAACAACACCATGCTTTTTAATGGAAAATCAAAAAACTAAAAATGAAAGCTCACCATTTTCAAACCATGATATGAATCATTAGATGAAAACCCATCCTCGTGCTCGACCTCAGACCGCAAGTGTTACAGTAGCTTGACTACGGTAGTAGGAGGAAAATAGGAAACAAATTTTTGTTGATTTCGGATCACCCTACCATGGCACGAATCAAATGGGGACGTTGCTGGGGATGGTGCCTAAGTGCATTTGACGAGTTTGGTGGGAACACTTCAGATCTCTCACTCCAAATAAGTTCTGTGAAATTTCCTTCTTGAGCTTACTTACACTGCCGGCTTTAGTTCATTTCACTATGAAAAAACAAGTATAAAGTGTGACTGCTTGCAGCTATATCGCAGATTACATGCCCAAATGGGTCAACGTGGGACTCAAAATGGAAAGAGGGAGAACAATACAAAGGAGCACCTGGTGGGAGAGAAACCCTAGAGCTTTCATGTCCATGAGGGATTACAGAAACCAGCCATGGCAAAGTCAACAACCCGTGGAGAGGGAACTAAAATGAAGGTTCATGAGGGACCATAGAAACCAATGGTCGAGCTCTCACCATATGGCGCATTTTTACAACCATAAATGGGGAATACGACCCTCGCCCGGGGAATCCCGCTACTCATTGGGAGTAGATAGTCCCCAAAATGCCACATTTTTGAACCCTACTAATAGGTTTTGAGCACTTTTTGTAAAAATAATTATTATACTAACCCACTTGACATGTTCGGGGTCCCCATTGCATCTCTTCGGACAGAGCCTCGAGGTTTGTTAGTTCGCAGGGACCCCAGCCAAATTATCGTGTCAATCCAATCATAACCAAAGCTCCGTTGATTTCATCACTCCTTACATGTTTTCTATCAATTTCAGCAAAGCCTAGAACAGAAAGAATATCAAAGCTGAATGAAATGGAACAAAGGCGTGTGCTGGAAGCGTGGAAGTCGGAATGCAGAAATAGCAGAAGCCAAAGCGTGATCGCAGTCAACGCTACCGCTATGTTAGTTTTGCTATCATGTAAATTAATGTGCATAGCTTAAAATTTCAATTGTTATGCATCAAAGAGTTTTTCTATGATAGCCTTTCCTAGGTCATACGGCTCTCGCCATGATACGAAAAAAATTACCGTTCATAGCGTAAAATTTTCGCTTCCTCGTTGTGTTCTCAAACGACTGCTGGGTTTTTCTCATTTCTACCCACCGTAATTATGCCCTAGTCAAGTTTATTTCTTTGGTATTTTCAAATGTTTGTAAGGCTTATATAAGCCATTGTAAAAAACTATTGACCTAAGTTTTAGTTTTTCTTATCGTAGCGCTACACTGTTAGCCTCATTTTCTTCTCCTCTTTTCTTCTACCGGCAGGCCAAACACCTCCATGGAGCACACTGAGGATGAGCTAAACCCTTTCCTCCGAAGTGGAAGGTTGCTGTGGGTAGGATTTCAGTCGGCCGGTGGTTCCTCGCTTTTTCACGCCCAGTTTTTAAGCCCATTTTGTTCCCAAATTTTCAACTCTAGGTTTAAAGCTTTTCGATGTACTTTTCGTCAATATTTCGGCAGTTTTTGTGGTTCAAGCAGAGCTCTTAGCTTAGATACACCGATATCCATTAAGTTTCCATTGGCCAGCCACCGAGGTAGTTGGGTGGTTATATTTTAACCTTTTGATGCATCCTCGATCAATACTTGGTAATCTTAGTGGTTCGGATACTATTATTGATCCACCGAGATTCATTAGTCGCTCTTACGAGTCATCGTAAGATGGATCAAGGTGATAGATTTTCACCGTAGGGAACCATAAATGTGCTAAATAATTGCTTCTTCTATCAAAAGCGGGAAATTATTAGTGGTTTAGTTTTTTAAGTTAAATGAAGATCAGGTTCGGAGATGACTATATGTCATGCCAGTATAGAATTAACCGGGGACCTCTCGGTTCAACTGGACCACCAAACCAGTGGCCCAATGCTTCAAGGAGTTCTATTTTGCATTTTTATTTCTTTGTTTCGGTTTGCAAACGCCACTCCATTGTTTTATCACAGCCCAAAGTAATTTAATTCACGATTTTGCCTTATGTTGTCATTTATCACGAAGAAAAGCCCATCCTCGTGTTGAGCCCTAGGCGTTATCTTAGCGTTAGCTTAACTTCTGGCGATGGAAAAATTAGGATAAATATTGTTCAGTATCACCCTCTTTGTGTACGAATCGAGTATACTGCACCTCCATGTATGCTTCAATTCAAAGTCCTCGACCTTACGAGTCCAATCCCTCCATTGAACAAGCCATTTTGGAGCCTTACCGGATAGTGGATGGCTTTGTAGCGGAGAATAAGGATTAATGCCCGTTGGTCGAATTGTCCTTTGTAGAACAATTTGAGCAGTGGATGGGCTGAAAAATGACATTGATCAAAATTTGGATATCCTGCAGGAATCCATCTCAAAGCTCACCAATCAACTTGTTCATCAAGAGGAAGAAAATCCAGAAGGAGGGTGCTTAGTTGACACCATGGTGGAGGCGGTGTCATGACGGGGTTATCCCGAGATCCTCATATACTTGTCTTCATTGTTTTCCATGGGAGAAAGAAAGAAGAAATCTTGCCAGTGGCGAGGAGGCGGTGGAAAGGAAGAAGGGAGGAGACCCCAAAAGCTTATTCTTCACCTAAACCCCATAAATTTGGATCCAGGTGCCCTTTATGACCCGAAATAGCCTTTGCTAGTGTATCTTTATAAACACACGGAGCAAACTCAAAATCACGACACACTGCTCCCCAAAGCTAAGTCAGACCATATTATTTGCACGCCATGCAAAACAAAACTTTAAGTTAGTAGCCTCTAATGCAGGATTTTGCCACTACATAAAAAACAATGACGGTTGCTACATCATATGGAGACGATGGATTTGGGTGGGGTCTTTAGTTCGGTTTTGAACTGTTTAGACTCATGGAAGTTCGTGACCTCAAGGCTTAGAATTGGTTTGGAGATTACAGTCTCCCCACTTTTTTAATTTTCTTGTCTTATTTTATTTTATCGTTATTTTATTTTGATTTCAATAATTTTCTTCTTGATTCTCTAATTTTTTAGTTAATTCTTGTTTTAGATTAATTTTACTTTTATGATTTTCTGCGTTTTCTTGGATTAATTTTGCGGTTTGTGTTTTAAATTTGAAGCCTAGATTGAAGAAATGGGAAACGCTGACAAGGAAAATTTTAGATACTGCGAAATTTTCGCAAAGGCAGCGAAAATTGGGAAATGAAATTTTCGCTATACATAGCGAAATTGCTATGTAGAATATCATGTTTGTCCCCATTAAGCGACAAAATTATTGCTGAAATGTTTTTATTTTATTTTTATTTTTTTATTTTTTATTATTCTTACATAAAATTTTTTGTCTTTTATTATTTATTTTTAAAAAATGTTTTGTCTCAAAAAATATATATATATATTTTTGTCTCAAAAAAGTTTTTTTTTATTATTATTTTTTTTTTTTTTATTATTTTTATTAATTATTTTATTTTATTTTTAAAAAAATTGTTTTTTATATAAAAAAATTGTCTCTAAAAAAAATGTTTTTATTTTTATTTTTATTGTTTTATTATTTTGTTTTCAAAAAATAAAAATAAAAAATTCGCTATTACACATAGCGAAATTTATGAAGCCTTGCGAAATTTTAATGACAGTAAAATTTTATTTATGATACATTGTTGCCTCCCTGATTTTGTTTCGTAGGACTCCGTTTAAGGATTTTTTTTGGTACCGTTGGAAAGCTTAGACAGTGTAGAATCCAAATATAGCCAGAAAAACACTTTTTGAGGTATTTTATGAATGTGTAATTTTCAAAATGCTCCAATGGTCACTTTTCTCTCTTTTCTTCTCTGCTTGTTCATTTGAAGCCCAAGCGGAATGAATAAGGTGTCGATGGAAACTGCGAAGTCTGCCTCCGACAATAGTGCATCTCATCAAAGGAGGTCACACTTCCTTCCACTAACTTTCCAATCAGAGCGTGCGGACAATGAGATGTCGGTTGGGGGAAGTTAGTGAAGGAGTAGAAACTACTATATTTTTGTTACTATTTTGAGCAAGCCCATTTTGTAAATTTTCGGTGGCTTTACGGTTTCCTTTTGTGAAGTTGTTATACTATACAACTTATTTTGTTCTCTTTTTTAATTTTTTGTGTTTCATTCTTTGTGGTTTGAAAAATTGAAACTTTGTCCAATTCTATTAATGTTATATTGGTTCCATGCCTGGTTGAGTGAATGATTAGTTGAATTCTTATTGATTTCGACCATTTTTCTTCCACCTTCATCTAACCACACACCAAGCACATTACGTTTCAATGATAGGCTGAAAAGCTGCGCCCAACCTCTTAAGCCCTTCAATAACCTATCTAATTATTGACTACCTTTAATAGGTTAGGGCCTGTAAAAAAAAAAAAAAAGGCCCGATACGTCTTGAAAGAAAAAGAAAAGAAGAATAAAAATTACAACTAACTGCTTGTGAAACTAGAGCAAGATCAGGGTATATGGTAGAAAGCAACTAAAGGTCTCCGAAACCTTCATTGGTTGAGTCTTAGACTTAGTGTTCGCTATACGGGTGGATGGATGGAGTTTAGCAAGTTGTAGGTCTTTGAGTCTCGAAATCATTCAAAGTGCAGGGTGAAGCACGAAGAGTTTGTGGTCGAAAAATCCTTATGACTTGGTGCCTAAGCCTTAATTGGTTGGGAGTCATCGGTAGATCCCCGTTACATGGACTTTGGTGAGGTCGATTCCTTGGCATTGCACCCTACAACGCAAAAGAATTGTGAATAGAATTGGGTCACGATCACATTTAGGTTGGTTGAGCATCTTTAGGTTGTGCGTTAGCTAGGTTAGGGGAGGTGTAGTTCGACGGTTTATTGTTGAGAACTAATCAAACAAACACTTAGGTTTTGGTGGAAGTTTCTGGTTGAGTCATCGAGAAGGAAGCTCTTTTGATACTCAATTTTGTATGGCATTCATTCTCTCGAAATGGTTATTGGATGAGGTTTGATGATTCTTACTTAGGGTTAGAATTACCCATTATCTTCTTTTGAAATACCATTTTTTGTGAGCAGTATTTTGTTATTGTTTTGTATGTTCTCTCTTTCTTTCTTTCTTTCATTGCTAAGGGACTAGCAGTGGATTGAGGGTGTGTGATTAGTGGCGAAAGTCTTATTTTGAACCCTATTTATTATAGGTTTGAGAGCTTTTGTATACTAATCATTCTAATTAACCCGATTTACACATTAAGGTCCCTACTATTCTACTGATTGTATTTTGTGGCAAATTTTGCAGTTTTTGCGAGCTAATCATGCCAATATTGTTGAGTCGATCCAAACATGAAGAATTCGAGTCAAACTCAACATCATAGATCAGAGACTAAGAGGAAAGAACAGCATAAATTAGAAGAAAAATGAAGCAAGGAGCAAAGGAACAGTAGCCGCATGAAGCAATGGAGCGGTGCACGAGCGGTGATTTCACTATGGCCTTAGCGAAAATTTGAGTCTTTAGCGAAAATTTCTCTATGATAGCAGAAATTTAGCTATCGCCGCGAAGTGCGTGCATAGCGAAAATTCAAATTTTAAGCTATGCTGCAATTACACCGCTATGACAAAAATTTCGCTATCGAAGAATTCACTATGCATAGCGAAAGCATTTGCCCATCTTTTTTGTGATCCAAGCGACTCCGTTTTTGTTTTCATTTCTACCCTCACTTTATGGTACTTCTAGTTTGGTTATTTTGGTATTTCACATGTTTATGAAATATATAAGCCATTGTAACACCTTGTTGACCCTAAATTTGATTTTGAAGAAGCGATTCACGGGCTTTGTTTTTTGCCCTCATTTTCTCTCTTCTCTCTCCTCTTTCTCTCGCTTTCTTGGTTTCCAAACACCCTACAGGATGACAACTTGGAGGATAAACAACTAAAACCTGCTCCTTGAAGTGGAAGGTTCACAGGTCGGGATCATTCTTAGTGGTTCCCACATTTTCACAACGAGGTTTTGATATTTTGGTTCCCAAATTTCTAACTCTAGGTTTAAAGCTTTTTGATGTACTTTCTTTGGCCAATACTTGGCGACTTTTGGGGTTCGGTGTGTTGCTAGATACAGCGATATCCGTCAGTTACCATTCTGAGCCACTAAGGTAGGTTAGGGGTTATATTTTCGCTTTTGGTGTCCCTCTTTAATCAGTAGCAGCAATCTCTTAGGGTTCAGGTGGATGCTTATTATTAGATCACTTGAGATTCATTGGATTCCACTGCAGATCATTGTAGGAAGAATTCGGGTGATAGATTTTCCTTTGAAGGAATCATAAATGTGTCATTGCTTTCTATCAAAGGAAATTATTAGGGTTTAGTTTTTAAAGTTAAATGAAGATCCGGTTCGGGAGATGACTATATGTCATCCTCCCTAATGCGAGGAAATGAACCCGGGGACCTCTCGGTTAGCCTAGGACCTTAAACCTAGTGACTGATGCTTGAGGAGTTCTTTTTATATTTTATTTAGCCTTATTTTCCCGTTTGCAAATCACCAGCCCCTTTGTTTTACCCAAACCTTAAAATCAAATTTATTTCACCAAATTTGAGCTTATGATAAATCATTTGTGCAAGAAAACCCATCCACAGTGTTCAACCCCTAGAGGCATTATCTCTGATAGCTTTGCTACGGCAGTATGAAGAAATTTGAGTGCAAATTTTGTTGATTCAGGATCACCCTCTTTGTGTACGAATCTAGGAAATTTAAACTTGCCCATTTGTTTGAGGATGATAAACCAGCTCATAATGTGTTTGATACCATATCTACTGCCCATGAGTTTGTCAAGCCACCTTATTTCAAAGTGGCTTCCTCATCAACGATTATGATTTTTGGTGTCCCAAATCTGCAGAATCTTTGCTGTGAAATCCCACAAGCGTATTTAGCATCATTTTTTTTTGGGACAAGTTGTTTCCTCAACCCATTTGGATACATAATCTACAGCTATGAGTATGTATATATTTCCAAATGAAGCTGGAAAAGGCCCCATAAAATCTATTCCCCATACATCAAATAGTTGCACCACCATGATACCTTGCAGGGGCATTTCATTCCTTTAGCTTATATTTCACATTCTTTGGCATTGATCACACAGCTTCACCCATTCAAAATAGTCCTTGAAAATAGTAGGCCAATATAATCAAGACTGGAGAATTGTGTGTGTTGTTTTGTCTCCTGCAAAATGTCCTCCATATGGTGATGCATGACATTCCTGTAAAATTTTTCTTTGCTCACCTTAATTTTTACATCTTGATGTTCGGATCAGCTCTCTTCTAAACAATGGTGGGTCATCCCGGATGTAGTACCTGGCTGTGAGTGTAACTTTTCCCATCCCATTGGCGGATGCAGGTGGCATAATATCAGCATACCAAGGTGATTGGAGTGACAGTTAGAATAACTTCTCATCTGGAAAAATTTTGCTATTTCCCTTTCTTCTTCTTGTACAATAGGTTTTTCCACTCTTGACAAGTGATCAGCTATCACATTGTCACAACCTTTCTTGTCTTTTATTTCTAGATTGAACTCCTGTAATAACAATACCCACCTGATCAGTCTTGGCTTTGCTTCTTTCTTTGCCATTAGATATTTAATTGATGCATGATCAGTGTGTATAATAACATGGGACCCCAAAATGTATAGCCTAAATTTTTCACATACAAATACTATTGCCAGCATCTCCTTTTTAGTAGTAGATTAATTTTTCTGAGATTCATTGAAGGTTTCTTGACAGTATATGGTATGAACACCTTTTCGAGTTTACGCCCCAATACAACTCCATTGGAAAATCAGCGGCATCACACATGATTCAAATTCTACGTTCAATGGTTTTGCCATGATGGGAGCTTCAACTAGTTTGGATTTGATCTTAAAGAATTCGCGGGGATTCATCAGTGAACTTAGTATCTTTTTCTAGCAATCTGCATAGTGGTCTAGCAATTTTTGAGAAATCTCTGATAAATCTTCTGTAAAATCCAGCATGTCCTAAGAAACTTCTAATTCCTTTAACTTTTGTGGGTGGTATCATATTTCTTATAATTGAAACTTTTGCTTGGTCCACTTCCAACCCTGCTGTAGAAATCATATGCCATAAGACAATCCCTTATGTTACCATAAATTGCTTTCCCAGTCGAACTGAATTCTTGTCTTGGCACCTTTGAAGTATTGTCCTAAAGTTATCTGAACACTATTCAAAAGCTTTGGATCCGCCTGCTTTATCAAATCATCATGAAGATCTCCATAACTTCTTCTGCCAAATCAGAAAATATAGACATCATGCACCTTTGGAATGTACTTGAAGCATTACAAACAAAATGGCGTCTTCTAAAAGCAAAGGTACCAAATGGGCATGTAAAGTTGGTTTTTCTCACGATCCTCGGGTGCGATGGCAATTTGCTTATATCGGAGTATCCATCGAGAAGTGCAAGTAGAATTAATCACCCGACCTATCAACATCCCGATCAATAGAGCGCGGAAAATGATCTTTTACGGTTGCGGTATTTAGTTTTACGTAGTCAATACACACCCTCCATCCTGGCATCCCAGTTCTTGTAGAATCGAGTTCATTCTTTTCATTTAGATCCTGATAAATCAGCCTTTCTTAGGAACCACGTGTCTTGGGCTCACCTAAGAACTATTTGATGGCATATATAAAACACACGTTCAACCATTTTAGAACTTCTTTCATCACGAGGTTTAGCCTCTTGATGCTCGATAAGTTTTACATTATCATTCAACAATATTTTGTGTATGCGAATGGAGGAATGATACCCTTGGATCCTCAATTGACCAAGCAATAGCTTCCTTGTACTTTCTCATAATTTCCAGCAGCTTCTATTCTTCATATTCAGTCAATGCAGCTGATATGATGACTAGTTTCCTCTTTTATGGTTCTAAGAAATCAAATTTCAAATGACTGGGCAATTCCTTCAATATTAACCCTTATGCACTAGTTTCCTGCTCAGTAGTTTTCTGTCCCTGGTTGCATACATCATCTTGATTGTTTTCATTCATGCTCGAGACTGTTTCTTTGTTATACAAATTGGAAGGCAACATTTCACAATCAATACTCTAAAGATACTCAAAATTCATCTCAATTTCATTGATAGAATGTTGAAGAGTATAGTCAGAATTCAATTCAACACTGAGAAGACTATTGTTTTCTCTGACCATACAACTTCATCTACAGCCGGGTGTTCCAAACTCCTATTAAGATTAAAGTGAGCGCTATTTCCCCACCCTTAGAGTAGTTCACCTTTACGCACAACTATCAAGCGAGATCAGTTGCTAAGAAGGGTCTTCCCCTGGCAATGAAAGGAACTTAGGTGTCTTCCTCGATCTTAAGCAATCCATGAAAATCCACAGGGAAGATGAATTTTCCCACCTTGACAAGAACACCTTCTGGTTGTGCCATTGATCTGTCAGCCATTTGCAATGTGATTGTTGTTGGGGTAAGTTCAGCAAATAGGTCTTTGCCGGCTGATGTGGGTTCAGGACTTTTTATTTAGTTGCGAGGCGTATCAGTTTTGCTGTTAACTGGCGGGGGGTGGTGAAACTACGGGATGACTGGGTGGCTTTCTTCTAGGAGCTTTTGCTAGACCTTTACCATGTGGTGTAATCAGGTTCCTCTTCACTTCCTCATTTATTTTCCTTTTCTTGCTACGATGTCTCCTTCGAAATTTTGCATAGTTAGGCATTTGGTTGATTACCTCTGCAAAGGGGATATTGATTTCTATCTTCTTGAAGATGTCTAAAAATCTAGAAAACTGCTCTTCCCTTTTTGCTTTCTGAAGCCTCTGGGGGAATGACATTGTAGGTGTATAAGCTGGTACCTTCTCATACATTTACTCACTACTTCCCTTCGAGGCATTCAGGTCACATGTATCTTCTTCTTTAGCCTGTAGTCTTTTCGAGACATGCTCTTACTCTTCTACGCTTGTTTTCTTCTTGTTCTACATCTAAAATCTCTTCTTTCCTTTCTTTCTTAGCTGTTGTTACGCACTTCTTGGCGAGCGCCATGCGGAGTCCTTTAGATTCTTCAGGGAATGTACCCTTGCTCTGATTTGGAATATTCAGGGTCAGCTGCCCTACTTGTGTCTCCAAGTTTTTCAATGAGGCACTTGTATTCTTGAGGCGCAGTGCTCCCGGACTTGAAGCTTCCAAGTCAGACAATTTATGTTCATGGAAGTGTAGCATCCTCTTGTTGTCCCCGTAGTGAAGCATTTATTCTTGAATGGATTTGGAGCCCCTCCTGACCACGATGAGTCCATTCTTGTGCCCCCCTTGATCTTTCTTCTTTGCCGGAACGCGGTGGCTGTGATATCTAATGAGGATTCTGTCCATGAGGCCTTATCTTTTATCCACCATGAAATTCTCATGGTTCATCAGTGCTAGATTGTAGTATGTGGGCAGGTTAGGATTTGGCTTGAAATGGTAAATTCTTGGTTCATTCACGTACTTAGCCTCCTCAACCCCATAAGACTCCTCTTCTGTTGGTACATCAACATTCTTCTCATTGCTTCTCTTTCCGTTTGCTCCTATCTCATGGCTGGTGTGCATTTTCATCTGTTTGTCCATCCTGTGCATGATGGCATCTAACTTTGCTTCCATAGTTGTCATTTTACTCAGCTCCATGACTCCTTTTCCTCTGTAGTTACCCCTTGAAAACTCAGATGGAGCCTTCATATTGCACTTGGCCAAGTCTTCTATCGCCTCCTAGCCTCTTGACCAACTTTCTTTGAATGCTCCACACATCATGAAGCATCAATGATGCATAGATATCATTTAAGGCATGATACTATCATCGTCTGGGTTTTAAGTAATTCCATACATCGGGCACCTCTTCTGGCAGCCTACTTGAATCTCTCTAGGCTATCTTTTAGGCTCTCATCTTCACTATTCGGAACACTATGATCTCTCTTCTTCTCTCAGAGGTGAGAGATGGGAAAGAACACAATCAGTATCAACACCGGCTCTTCCCATGTATCCAGTGAATCATATGGTAATGAAACCATGCCATGTGGCTACAATATCTCTTAAGGAAAAGAGGAAAGTGCAGCTTTATGCCTGCGGCTCCACCATTCCAACTTCCTTTGTATTTTGTCGTGCGAGGAATCTACCTAGGTGCTCATTGGGGTCTTGATGGGGTGGCCGGTGGGCGTCTTCACTTTGCACCATCGTTATCAAAGGCTGGCTGAATTCGAAAGTTGTTTGCATCTCTGATTAGGCTGTCTAATTGCAAAATATTCTTTCTGAATGATGGGCCTCCAGAAATCCTCCATTGTATAGATCCTGTAGGCCTTACAGGTATATCCCTTTGCTCCTCTTTGGGTCATGTCTTTAAATGCTTGCCATGGTGCGTTCTCTTGCTCTTTTAGTCTTTCTTAGATTAAGTGTTCATTTAATTCGATTGTCTGACAGCAGTGCGAATCACTTCTATGCATTAAGGTCTCTCCCCAAGTGAAACACACTCAGTTAATAGGATTAGTGTAACTAAAAATTATTTTCAACATGGCTTGTTAAGTCAGTGGCTTATGCAACCCACTTTGCTTGTAAAACTAATGCAATCTTCTTACATAAAATTTTTAGAAAAATGTTCAAAATTAGCTTTACCCTCTTTTTGTTAAAGATATTAGTTTGTTCCAATCCTTTAATCGGAAAGCAGCGCCATAAAACTTGTTTGTCTTTTTCCATATAGACTAAAAACCTCAAATTCATAGTTATAAGAGCCTTACACTTCTCTTGCGTATTACATGTCACTTTGGATAAACTTTCTTGATTAAATAAATCTTTTCATGAAGTGTTAGTTTTAAAAATGAGTCTAGTCTATGACACCTGAGTATACACAGTCGTACAAGTAGTAAAATCTGAATGTAAGTCTAGAGTAATTCCCATAAGATTGTGTGAGAATTTAAAATCAACTACCCAACTCACGAAGTTCTATGCTATTTGGACTAAAAGCGGTAGTGAAAGTTTTATCGAAAATAAGATCCTAGACTATTAACCAAAAATAACATGAAAACAACCAATAATAAAAGAACAAAATACTGAATAGAATCACATTTCCCTGAGAAATAGAAAGCTATAAAAGAATTACAATGAAGCAGTCAATTCCTACGAAAGTACATTTATCTATTTTATTGATGGATAAGGATTTGTCCAAGATTGCCTAAATATTTGCGATTGGATTTCTCCATATTCACTGGTTAGAAACCCTTGCTTCTCTCAGTGAGATCGAGACAGGTTACTTGTATTTATGATCTTCTTGCATGATCTGTATTTTCTTTCTCAATACTTTACCCATTTCTTGATATTTAACGAGATCTTTTACTTTCCTTCTTAGGATTTTTCAAAAGTTCACCACTTAATTGGTGCAATATCTTCAGATCATTAGTTTCTTCACTTTCCGCATATTAGATCTTCAGTAACCTGGTTAGAACTTCCACTTTATATTAAGATGAACTCGATTATTTATTGTTAAATGCTCTCAGCTTTGATTCATGAGCGAATGGGATTTGTCAAATGAACTTCGGAACTCGGCGATCTCATCAATGGTAGTCTAACATACCGGCCAAGTGAGCGGCTCTCGGCTCGAGGAATCTCGACTCGGAGTGTCCGCGTAGAGGGCATCCTGGAAATAAGAGCAGATACATACTTAAGCTGGTATTAGGTACTACCATTGGGAACTTATAAAGTTCAAAAACAGCACTAAGTAAAATAAATCACAACGATAATTTTCTCATATTTTTGTAGAAAGAAATTTGTAACTAAAGGTAAATCGAACCAATGTTTGCAGTTCTAATTACTACATCATAATTAACAATGTAGCATCGATCAAGTACATCCACTGTAATCACAATTAAAATGAGAAGAAAGAATTCCATAAATTTGTCTAGATTTAACAATTTTCAAGAAGTAATTTTAAGAAGAAAATAACAGAAATAAAAATCCAGCTTCAATCGTTTACGCACGGTTAAGTTCGGATCCATAAAAAATAAAATAAATAAAACGAGAGAAAAAGAAAAAAGAAAAAGAAATCTACTCTAAACTATACAATGAATTCTTCTCTCCTAATTCTCGGTGTCGAGTGAAAAGTTAGAGGTTACTTTACTATTCTATGCATCTATTTATATCGTGAAATAAAATGGGCCGAATGCACAAAGATCCAAGTAGACTTCGGAAAGAAAAACCCGGATGCGTGCTCATGTCACAGCCTCGGGTTGATGCTTCATAACACAGTTCACTTTTATAATATAGATTCGAGCTGCGACCCGGGTTTCTTGATTCGACCTTGGGTTCTTCAGAAACTGATTGATTGAGTGGTTGCGACCTGATTGTGGTAGCGATGAGTTAGTGGCCAAAGTGCTATTTTGGGCCCTATTTATTATAGGTTTTGAGTGCTTTGTATGCTAACCATTCTAATTAACTTGGGATTTACACATTCAAAGATTTCTATTATAGATTGCATTTTGTGGCAAATTTTCTTGATTTTCTTGAGCTAATCAGCTGCCCAACATTGTTAATTCAGTCAAAACATGAAGAGTCGAGTCAAACTCAACATCATAGATCGGGGGCCAGAGGAAAGAATAGCGAGGAAAATAGAAGAAAAATGAAATGCGAACAGCGAACGGTAGCCGCATGAAGCAATGGAGCGATTACTTTGAGCAGGTGATTTTAAGTATGGCGTGAAATTTTGTGATCCTAGAAAATTTTGCTATGCCATATTTTTTCTATGATAGCGAAATTCACTATGCATAGCGAAAATGCTGCCCCTCTTTTTGTGATCCAAACGACTCCGTTTTTTGTTTTTCTCATTTCTACCCTCACTGTAATTATTCTAGTTTGGTTATTTTGGTATTTCACATGTTTTTAAGGCTATATAAGCCATTGTAACACAACTGGCAGCTCAGTTTTAGTTTTTTGAGAAAGGCGATTCTGGGCCCCTGTTTTTGGCCCTCATTTTCTCTTTTCTCTCTCCTCTTTCTCCACTTTCTTGGTTTGCGAACACACTCCCAGGATAATGACTTGGGATGAGCGGCTAAAACCATTCCACCTTGAAGTGGAAGGTTTGTTGGAGTCACGGGATCGAAGAAAACATGGTGGTTCCCTGTTTTCTGGCCAGTTTTGACATTGGATTCCCTAAATTTTAACTCTGGTTTAAGTTTTTTGATGTACTTTCTTTGTGATAAGCAGCAAGCTTTTAGGAGTTCGATTAATATTCTTAGATTTAGATACAACGATATCCGATGGATTTCCATTTACGAGCCATGAGGTAGGTTAAGGGTTACTCTTTTCACTTTTGATGCATCCTCTTGAATTAATATGGCTGTAATCTTTTAGGGTTCGATGGATGCTTATTAATAGATCCACTTTGAGATTCATTAGTGCCGCTACGAATCATTGTAGGAAGAGTCAAGGTGATAGATTTTCACTGAAGGAATCATAAATGTTAAATAAATACTTTCTATCAAAAGGAAAATTATTAGGGTTTAGTTTTTAAAGTTAAATGAAGATCCGGTTCGGGAGATGACTATATGTCATCCTCCCGTCTTGAGAAATGAACCTAAAGGACCTCTCGGTTAGCCTAGGACCTTAAAACCAGTGGCCCAATGCTTCAAGGAGTTCTTTTTATATTTTATTTCGCCTTATTTTCAGTTTGCAACTCCCCAACCCCCCTGTTTTTACCCAAACCTTAAAATCCAAATTTAATTCACCAAATTTTTAGCTTAACGATGAAATCATTTTGTCTGAAAACCCATCCTTGTGTGTTCGGCCCTAGAGCGGCTATGCTGCGATGGGTTGCTCACGACCAGGGAGGAGGAATTTAGGATACAAATTTTGTTGATTCCGGATCACCCTACTGTGGCACGAACCAAAATGGCGTCGTTGTCGGGGATGGTGCCAAACTACAGATGATGAGTTGATATGTACTTGTAATCTACATTACAAGTGTTGGTGACCTTTTAACCCATTTTGAATTTCGTTTGTTAGAATTTAAAGGTTTTTTTTACTCAGCAGTCTCTACTGGGCTATTTTTATTTTTAGAGTCAGTTTATTATTTAACTAACACTGATCCTTTTTGGCAAGCCTTTTTGTTGTTCTTTTCTTTGTCTCATTTTGTGTTACAGGTGTTTATGCATCACTAAGATAGAGACATTTCAGGTAGACTATAAAGAATCGTACACCAACTGAACAAGGTTGTGAAATGGTTTCCCGGTGATCGAATGGATCCTCCTACGGGGAACAACAAAATCCCAGCAAAATACTCCGGTGAATCCAATGACTATACGGATGTGATGGGGACCACGTACACCCTCTGATCAGTGCATTCTGCGTCATACCCTGGCGAGGATGTAGCGGTGAGACACTATTTAGTGCCACGATTTGTTTGAAGTTGAAGGCATTTCAGTAACCCTCAAGGACAAAGCCAAAATGTAGGCTTAATTCCTGCTAAGACGAGGACCATTAGAAGTGGGCGGAGGCTGCGGTAAGTGCCAAAAATTCTTGATCTTTCGCCAAGACCCGATATCTGAAGAAACCAAATCTACGTTGCAGCCCATGACAATGAAAGGTATTATCAGTGCTGGGAGAGGTTCATGGAGACCATCAGTGCATGTCCACATCATGGTTTCGATACATGGATGCTGGTGAATCACTTCTATGGTGGTATGTCTCCAGCCATGAAGCAATTACTGGAAACAATGTGTGGAGAGGACTTCTTGAGTAAGCACCCAGATGAAGCCATGGATTTTTTGAATTATGTGGCTGAAACTTCCAAGGGATGGGATGAGCCAAACCCAAGGGAGGTGGAGAAAATGAGGCCTTCAGCCCACCAAAGGGGAGGAATTTATGCACTTTTCGAAGACATGGAGATGAAAGCAAAACTGACCACTTTAACCCGAAGGTTGGAGGAGCTGGAAATGAGAAATCGGCATGAAGTGCAAGGAGTGAATGAATTGCCTGCATCTCACCCATCTTATTTTAATTATCAGTCAAATAGCCACCCTGGGGAGCACTGTCCAATAGATCCTTCAGTAGGAGACTTGATGCAAGAGCATGCCCATGTCTTGGGTAAAAATAAGCCACCTACAAATGCTCCTTATGGCAACACCTATAACCCCAAATGGAGGAATCATCCGAACCTATCAAGTGGAAATAATTTATATATACAAGAGACAGTGAGTTGGCTCCACTTATTACTCTTTCTTGACAACCTTCACCTTCTTCTCTGGCAAGAGCAAAGCGTGCAATTTAAACGATTTTAGTGGGTACTTT
Source organism: Tetrastigma voinierianum (assembly GCA_016808115.1). NCBI lineage: Eukaryota > Viridiplantae > Streptophyta > Magnoliopsida > Vitales > Vitaceae > Tetrastigma > Tetrastigma voinierianum. The sequence continues at coordinate 140,191 of JAEQBH010004385.1, read as the reverse complement.
TGTAGAGGAACAAAAGGTGCTGAATGTAAAAAAAAAAATCAGAAAATTGAAACTGGTGAAGTCTCAACTGAAGTGACGATAGAGTATAGGTTTATCAAAGTTTCCATTGCAGGTTGTCTAGCCAGTAGTGAGAATGTGAAAAAGGAAATTACTTCAGAGATGAGTGAACCTAGGGAATACATGGATAAGCTCTTGGTGGTCCGATGTGAAATTGATGAAGTTAAAGCAATAGTGACTGAGGAAGTGGTAGGCGGGACCGGTGAGAACCAACCAAGCTCCCACACGGTGGTTGAACTGACCGAGAGGAAGAACAACCAGAGCGGGAAGGGTGAAGCAGTGCGGCCTGTTTGCATGGGCCGCTAAAGGCAATGATTCAACCATTTGAAATTTTGAGTGCTCACGACAAGTGAAGGTTAACATTCATAACGCCGCATAGTCGCCAGTCTGATATTAACATTTTGAAACTTATGTCACGTTAAAGGTTTAATGTGAATAAAGAAACTTGTGCGACGTTAAAGTGTATATTGAATCTGAACTCATGGGAGTGTAGACAGGATATTACTATAAATGGATAATATGGAGCGACATGAAGTACTATAATGGGCTTTGGAGCTAGTGGAACTATTTATATTCGTATCACAAGCGAGCTTTGGTTTGGAGAACTAGCTAAACCAAGTCTGCTGTCTCTGTGATGGATATTAAATCAGAGGACATTGAGATGTTTCATCCTGGGTTGGTTACTATCAGTGGATTTTGTCATTGCCCGACCGCAGGCAGGTTGCAGAGGGAGCCAATCATGTACCCATCTATGTAAGAGGCCATTCTTATTATGAGATGTAATAAGCCCAGTGGAATGGGGTTATACAACTCCGTTCCAGGAATGTGACTTTAGAACTTCGATATCTTCCGAACGGTAAAGGCATATCTTTTGATGGAAGACAGTATGAAGAAGTCTTTATAAATAGATACAATTCTTAGGAAGCAGGCTAGCTGTGAGCAACAGTGCAGGTGCATTCTTGGAGTTATCGAGTGCCTTGTGGGGCGAGAAGATATAATCATAGGGTTTAGTGCGGGGTATTGAAGAAGAAAATGAAATTCTACCTCTACGTTAATTTGAAGAGACAAGGAACCTCAACGGTTAGAGCTCAAGCCCCTGCAGGTTGAATTAAAATGCATTTCACAGGAAAGAAAACGAAGCTGATATCTAGTTGTGATATCATCCTTTGTTGGCCCGCTTAGGAACCTGACTCTTTGCACCTCCTCAAAAGAAACAAAGAAAACTTTGGGTGGAAAATTTCTGATTAAAAGGCATGACAGCAATTTGCACTCACACATTCATTTAGAAGAAGAATCTAAAGGCTGTTGGAAGTAAACCGGAGTTAGATCCTCAACGCGGGAGATAATTGATTGAAGTCACAAAATTGACTGATGATATCATTTACCTGTGATAGAACTTGGGTAAGCCCAACCCAGGTGGTGCCCAAGAAGTCAAGGGTGACAACTGTAAAAAATGAAAAGGGAGAGGAATTGTCTACCCGACTTACTACCGGTTGGAGGAGTGTCGCTGATTGCAGAAGATTTCAGTGAAGTAGTGAAAGGATCCTTCTGTGCCTTCATTGATCGGCTTCTTGAAGGATTGCTGGACACCACATTCTGTGCTTTTGGATGGAGTCGAGGGGTACTAGGATAGGGTACGGAAGATCAAAGAAAGACCACCTAGCATTCATTGGAACTCAGCAACAAGGAGGATGCCTTTTGGTCTTTGCAATGCCCTTTCCACCTTCCAGAGATGTATGCTTAGTATGTTCAACGACATGATGGAGAGAATAATGAAAGTATACATGGATGACATCACAGTATATGGAGGTGATTTTGAGGAGTGTCTGGCTAATCTTGAAGCTATCCTATAAAGGTGCATTGAAAAGAACCTGGTGCTTAACTGGGAGAAATGCCATTTTAAATTGATCGAGTTATCTTGGGCGTATTATTTCTAGCAGGAGATGAGATTGACAGGAAAAAATTGAACTCATTTGCCAAAGTGCGTCTCCAACAAATGCAAAGCAGTTAGGCAATTCCTTGGTCTTGCAGGCTTCTCTGAGAAGATTCATCAAGAGGTGTTCTCGAATATTCACTAAACCCTTTATAAGCTCCTAGAGAAAGATGCTAAATTTGTTTGGGAAAAAGAATGTCAGGAGAGCTTTGGTAGATTGTTGACCAACACTTGCACCAATATCGAGCACCCAATTAGCGGTTCCTTTTGAGGTGATGTGTGATGCAAGTGATCTTTTATTGGGAGGCTGATTCTTGTGAAAGTGAAGGATGAAATCATGTAGTCTATTATACAAACAAACCTTGGATGAGAAGCACAAGAGCTATCCTGCTCTGAGAGAAGGAATTGTTAGCTAGACAATTCGAGCATACTTGGTTTGGGTCAGATATAGTCATTTTACGGATCATTCCGCTTTGGAAATATGTTGGCCAAGCGAAATGCTAAATGAGACTTATCAGATGGGTTCTATGCTTCAAGAATTTAACGCAGGTCAGGACAAAAGGGGGTAGAGAATGTGGTGGCAGACCATCTTTCAAGATTATGACAGCCGTGGCGCTTGCTGTGCCCGTGATGGATTTAAGAATCTTAATGCGGTGGAAGAATCTCACTGGTATGCTCACATTGAGGCGAGTCATAAAATTTGTTTCCTATGTTTCCTCCTACGCCATAGGTCAAGCTATTTGACATAATTGATCTAGAATTGAACAGGATGGTTTTCAATCTTAAGGAATGATTTGCATCGGTGTTGAAACTAGTGCAGGCTTTTTGTTCGGATTTTTGGGTTTGTTTGAAACATTGTGATTATTGGAAGTTGTTTAAGCGTAAGCGAAGTGAAGTGTGAGAGTAACTTTAAAGATTTGAGTGCTAACTTGATAACATAGGGCAAGCAATTGTCCTCAGGGTTATATCCTGCGCATTGTAATGACGACTATGGTCAGGCATCATAGGATCTTTGTTTAACTGAAAGCTAACCATAGAATCACTCCTATTTGGAGTGACCACGAAGGTGGCTGGCATCTGACCACTTCGGTTTGAAACCACTAACATTCAACCTCGTTTGGTGACATTAAAAGGCGTCTAAAGAATAACGATTAGCATCCTAACGATAGTATGCCTTTGTACCTAAACATGTTAAGTATTGTGAAGTAATGACATTCGTGTTGGCCGTGGTTTGAAGATGGAGCCATAAATAAAATTGCACATTGGCATTTTAAAACATGGGGACAGCTGTTTGCGCCCCAAATTAAACTGGCTGCACGCCTCTTCAAGTATAAAACGTGATCATCTCTTGAGGTTGTGTCATCACCGAAGGAGTGTTTGGCAACTAGAAAATGAGAGAAAGATGAGAGAGAAGAGAAAGACGAAGCCTAACTTCAAAAATTGGAAAGATATGTTACCTCGATGAAAAGTGCCAAAGATTGTAGGGTTACAAATGGGGGGGAGGGGACATATGGGCTGCTGTGATGTGGCGAAACACAGAAGCTATGTTAAATAATACAAGGGACAGTGACCACACCGCCGGGTGGTTGGCGTTAATTACAAATTCGAAAAGACGGGAGATTTAGTTATGCGGGGAAAATTTCGCTGATAGCGAAAATTTCGCTTCTTTGTAAGTGTAGACGAATATGAAATCACAAAATTTCTACATGCCGCAGAATTCATTCAACTAACTAAATTTCTATTGCGAGGGAATATTTTAGAGATAAGCGAAATTGAAGATTTTAAGCTGAAACGATTTCGCTGCATGGCGAAATTTAAGCTGGCACACAGCGAAATTTCTCAATTCGGCCAACCCTAGCGAAATTTTCTGTTATATTTGAGTTGTAGAGTTTTGTTGGATCGAAATTTTATTATGGAGTTATAAATTTTGCCAAATCCAGTAAAAACCACAGCAGTCGCGGCCCGAATTTCTGAGTTCACATCTTGCCTCCACGTTTACCGCGACTGTCTAAGGCACGTTTCGTTTTATTCTTTGCCTTCATTCAGCTTCATTGAATTTTGATGTGCGAGTAGTGATATTAGTTTGATCTTTTAGGTTCTGGCATATCTCGATGTGAACTCTGAAGTTGTATGACGCATGAAATAACCAAAGATGTATCAGATGGCGCAGTCTTGAAAGTGGGCGACGCCTGGTGACCAGTGGAAGCATGTTGATCGTGGCGCTCAGGCTGCGTGTTAAGGTTTACGAAGATGGCGTTTTGGATTAACCCAATGCCCCAGTGACGTTTATGATCGCCGTGCAAAAATAATAGGGCGTACATGCGGTGAGTTCAAAAAAATTTATGATTCAAAGGTGTATGTACATACTCGGCAGCCGCTAAAATGAAAAATTGACACAGTTTATGTAGGCATGAAAGAGCCAAAACCGCTAAAGTGTTTGCCAGATTAATATTGGATCCCAGGCTTTGTTTGAATTCTTGATCTAATGGTTCTTTATGTAACCGGATCGAGCGATAAATTGCAAAATTATTCTACGAGCCTACAACTCTTGACATGGCCTTAAGTTGTTGAACAACCTAGATAGGGATAGTTACACTCTTCTTTCTTTGTTCAACTACATTGCTTAGATTGCAATGTAAAACTTCGATTTCACTAAAGTCTATATACTTGGGGGTCTGGAAGTGACTCGACCCGATTAAGGTTTGTATGACCAAAAGGATCGACCACAAGCTCACAGGCTTCACCGGACTCAAGACTGGCTTCAAGAATCAAGCACCTACAATTCTCTATACTCTACCCATTCACGTGTAGCAGACACTAAATCGATGACTCTGACCAATTAAGGTTTAGGGCATCGGGCTTGGCTTTCTATACCCCTGGACGTGCTGGGTTTAAGTGACGTCAAACTATTTTTCTATTTTCTTCTTTTTCTTTCTTTTTCTTTTTGGAAGACTACATTCATTAACTCAAATATGAAACACAAACCTATCCCTAGGTTGCCGAGCCACTGGTAGGCTTTACAGGAAGTGAAAGGAAGTATACATATTCCTGACCTATTGACCTGATCGGGTATGCGGTGTGTGGATTAGCAAGGTGGAAGGTTAAATGTTGAGCATGCTGGAACTCGTGGCGGTACTTGACACATGGAATTTGTTCTAACATAAAGGTAACATGCAAGGTTTCTACTTTTCGATTAAAGGCAATTGATTGTCAGGTTGAGCAATTCAATTGTTGATTAAGAGACAAAAAAAACGATTCTATAAATAAAAATTGGAGGCACAAAAAAAATGATATGCAAAAGTTCTGAGATATATAATCGAATAGCTTTTGATATAGCCAAAATGGCTAATACATGAATACAAAGCTAAATGATATAAAAGTATCACGCCTACTATGGCTAATACATGAATCCTAAACAAAATTAGTAGGCATTGATAAAGCCGTAACTATGCCAAAACATAAAGAAAACCTAACCACCACGCCGTGGTGGTGCGTGTCCTGTAGAGCACCCATCGTCGCCGCCAATACATCAAAAGATGCCGCTTGCCGGGCCGGCAGCTCATCTCGCCGTGACAGAGCACGAGGAAAGACTCCGTGAGTCATAATCTACTGGAGCATGGAGCGACAGTCCTCTAGAGTGGCCTCAGCTCTATCCAATCTCTGATCCTGTGCTGCCTGGGTAGTGGCCAAAGAACATATAGCATCCATCACACCCTCCGCTATCTCTGTTCGCAAGAACGTATCAGTGAATGCTGTGATGTGAATGATGGGCCGTATATCAGCCACGGCCAGCGCTAAAGTAGGTAGAGTATGAGATGGAGGAGAACGATTCGCATCGTATCTTCCATCTCAAAGCCCGTACATGACTACCCCCCAAAGTGGAGAATGCTCGCCAACCTGAATCCTCCCGGGTCTCGCCACGTGAGGATAAAGGATATGGGCATGACCATCGCTCTCTCCATCGACAGGACCTGAGGGCATCTAACCCTCATCTCTATCCGGGGCTCCTCCGGAAAACCCAAGTGCTCAAGGACCTGGCATAGTAGTCTCGCGATCGCCAGCTGAAGACTCGGCTCGAGCCGCCCTCTCGTGACTCCTGTCTCGGGTCGCATCAAAAGGAGGTCATCACTGTACCGTAGGGACTAAACCAAGATCCCTTGAGATCCGGTAAAGAGCTCCAGATGGGTCCCTCCCGCTGTGTGGCAATGCCAGCCGGGAAAAGGCTAGTTCTAAAACAGATGATCAATCAAAGAAAGATATGAGGCTGAGCCGCCTCTCGAAAAGCACTGCCTGTACTGCAGTGTTCTGCCGTAATGCGTAATCCATCTCCACTGAGGTGTGGGTGGGCCCAATCTCGAGCAACCCTCTGAATTGGGCTTGTGTATCTAAGGTGCCTACCGCTGAAATAGATCCGCGCTCTCAAAGACTCCTGGTCGATCGTCTATAGATAAACGAAGCTCGAGTGGACTAGCTGCTCCCCGGGAGGTCATCGAATGGTAGAACTGCAGAACCACCCGGGGGTAATAATACTGCCTCGGCCTCAAGGACTGCAAAGAGAGAGTAGTGCCCGATCACCATCGACCTTTAAATCTAGGATTCACCCATCAATGTCGGATAATCATAATACGACTCTTATGGAACTCTCTCATGGTGGAGCAAGATATCCCGGATGGGGTTCCCGACGACACCCAGCCCGAATCTCCGAAGAAAAGGAGAATCGAGGCGAGATGTCGGTCTGTACCTGGATGAAGGTGTGACTGGGCCGAGGCTCCCCGGACGCATGACTCTCCCGGCCCGATGTGCGGCCGCTGAGGGCCGGTTCTCCTAGATCTCCGTCGAGCACTGTGACGAGGCCCGAGGTCCCATCCGGAAGTCTCGTATCACCTAATCCCCGAGGCTCCTCGTGGACTACCGAAGGGAGCTGGAATGTGGGCCGGACCGGTGGCTGGACTGGGATCAAGCCTTTCGCCTGTACTTAAATCTGACCGTAGCCAAGGCGGACCCACCTCGTACGCACCATAATCGTAATCCGGGGCCATAATCGGGCGTGCGTTGGACGGAATGAAGACCAGCTGCGCTGACCAGGTACGCAGTTGGTCAACGCGGCTCAACAAGAACTATACACCATGTGGACGCAAAGATGTGTCAGCAGCATGCGGCCAGGTGTGGCGGCAAAGTGGAGGCGCAGGCTCACTTACGCCTGCTACAATGGCCCGGTGTGGCGCGCCGCCGGGCCGAGAGAGCAGCTCAAACAGTAATTATTGCAGTATGGGTCAGCAGCAGAAGGAGCTCAGTATAAAAGGCCGGGGAGGGGAAATGAAAGTGAAAAGCCAAAACCCTCCCCTCATTTTATAAGTCCTCAAGGGAGACTATATCTTTTCCTCAGCACTGCAATGAGAATACCTGAGCTTCTTCACCACTCCGCACTTCAAAATTTTCAAAGATTAAAATATTAACATTATTGGGAACTAAAAATTATTATAATTAAAATTATTATAAAATATATCTACTAATTTAATATACGAAACTATAATATAATTAACAAGTTGCTAAAAATGAAAATATGTTAAATTAGTAACATACTAATAATAGCCAAAATTATATAAATCGATCAATTAAAAAATAAAACCAAAATTGTTGAACTCCAATTCGCTTCAAACGATCAAACTTCACTAATAACAAAATTTACCTGGCTAGAGGGTCAAGGAGATGATCTCCTCAACCCCGCATCAGCCCAGCCAGATTCCTCGCGCCAATTTCCCGTTGACTCGGTTCTCACCGTTGATTTTGAATTCGAGTAATTGCTCGCTGCACCGCATGGCAATCTAACACACCACGCACTTTCAAGGTCCATTTCCCCGTAAATTCCTCGACACTCGCCTTCCTTTGCATGTCGACTAATCAACTAACTTACCGCCCTTTGATTTTCATCTTCTAGCAGCTTTGTTTTTGTTATTCAAATGAATATGTTCAGTTCTCCAAGGTCATCATGTTGTCAAAAGTAAGTTGCATGACTGATTTCGCAATTGATTATTGCATCGGGCCGGGCTAGAAATGGTCTTCCAGATGATTGGCACATGATTGTCTATTTGCAATCGGGTTTGGTGTTTGTTAATTACAAAAATCTACCGGGTGAGAATTCTTGTCTATTTTCACTAAGACATTCTCAAATCATCCCCTTAGGATTTTCTACCATCTATCTGGCCAATGACAGTGTGATGTTGGTAGGTTTAAGTCTCACCTAAACCTTAACTCGCTGTACGCCGTAGTATGGCAAAGAGGGGCTCACACGGCTCCTAAATCAAGCAATGATTTGTCTATGCAATTCTACCAATGTTAATTAAAATTGTGGGAGATCCTCGGATCCTTGTATTTGATGTGGTTCTCGCTTGGATTATGGCACCGACTTTGTCTGCTTAGAAATGCCTTATTCTCAATGCCTAATCATTTCCTCGATCAGGCAAAGATCTTTCAAAATTTTTTGCATAGCAGTGACTGCTTTGATGATGTCCAAAAGAGGTATGTCGACTCTCACCGTCTTTTGTGACTTCTAGGATGCCTCCCGCTTGCCGAGATGTGCCTCTTCTTGCTTCTATGCTTGTGGAATGGTGGCATGCAAATAAGCCATATAGAGTCCTCCTTCTCGTGAGAATATGCTCGGGATCGCACTTCTTCTCCCCTTCCCGGGATTCTTCAACAGTTTCTGCAGACGGTCGATCAACCTCTCTTCCACTTCTCAGGTGATTATCGCTCTTTAACTCCTATCCATTCCCCCGAATTGTTGGATGACTCCTACCTCATGGATTCCCTTAGGATTTGGCAAATATTTGAGAAGGGAACCTTCCTCTCAGACTCCAAAAGAATTTATCGATCTTAGTGATTGAATATCAGCAGTCATTAATTTTGGTTAAGGTTCTTTCAAGCCCATCTATCCTCTTGTTCAGTTTACTCTCTACAGTATCTATCCTTTGTGCCAGCTGCACATTGATCCCTTTTTGTTCTTCCACAAAGTTACCCACCACGTTACTCAAATTTAAAATGGCTTGTTCCACTGGAGAAGAGGAGGGTGGTAGTTGTGGTTGAGATTGGGAACCAAACTGTGGTTTGGCACCTTGGGGCACATAGGCAGGGGGATTGGGTTTCCAGGAGAGGTTAGGGTGATTCCTCCAATTGGAATTGTAGGTATTACCATATGGGGCATTGGGTTGTTGTGGCTTGTATTGTCCTACAGTATTTGCACATTCTCGACATCAAATCCTTCATCACGAGCCATGTGACACCTGCTCGCCGTGCACAGGGATTGGAAATTGGTGTGGATTTGATTGTGCGGGATTTACCACGTCGCACTTCATGGAGCCGCTTTGCCTCTTCAAGCTCCTCTACCTTCCTGGCTAGGGTTGAAATCCAGCTTTCATTTCCATTTCTTCGCATGCTGCATGTACATCCCACCCCTTTCGTCAGAATAAGGTCTCATTCTTTCCATTTCTCTGTTTGGCCTATCCCACCCTGGTTTCAAATCACCACATAGTTTAAAATCTGCCATGGCTTCAAGCCAGGATGCTTACTTAGAAAGTCTCCTCCACACATGGTTTCCAAGAGTCAAGCCATGAAGTGGGTGAGACATACTACCATAGAAGTGGTTCACCAAAGATCCATATCAAACTCCATGGCGTGGGTACGCACGATGGTCTCCATAAATCTCTCCCAGCACTGGTAAAATCTCTCACCATCTTGAGCTGCAAAGGTGTAAATTTGTCTCTTCAGATTGTTGGTCTTATGAGCACTGAAGAATTTCTTTAAGAATTCCCCGCCCGCAGCCTACCACTTTTATGGTTCTAGTTCAATGAGTTAAGCCAAATCTTGGCCTTGTCCTTTAGGGTCAGTGGAAATGCTTTCAGCTTAAGCAAATCCATGTCCATTATACCTTCCTTAAAGGTTGTGCAAACTTCCTCAAAATCCCTTATATGAGTGTATGGATTTTCATTTTCCATACCATGATATGTGGGGAGAAGGGGTACCAAGTAGGGCCTCACTGCTACTTCTTCAACAGGAGGTATGATACAGGAAGGGGCACTAACTCTAGGAGGGTGTATGTGGTCCCTCATCGATCTATATAAGCGCTAGGGATTCATCGGGGGTTCCTAGTCGACTCGTTGTTCCTCGCGTAGGGGATCCGCTAATGGGCCAGGCGACCACCGACCGCTGTTCAATAGGTGCACCGATTCTTCAGAATTCACTAATGTGTCTTTATCCCACTGAGCATGGAACACTGCATACAATTTAAGAGACAACAAAGAGCACAACAAAGCTTGGCAAAAGATTAGGTTAGCAAAATAAAACTCGACCGTATGAAAAAAACAAAATGCAAAGGCAGCATCGCGATTGATGAAACTTGCAAAGTATCGTAATCAAGTTAGCTAAAAGGTTTAAAAGGTCACCTCACTGTAAATGGTGATTAAGGGCATACTTCATCTCATCATTAGTATTTAAAACTATCCACTTGAATCTGCATTTATTTTGGTTCGTACACAGTAGGTGAGCGTAATCAACAAAATTTGTTTCCTATAGTTTCTCCTAATGCCGTAGTCAAGCTACTCGCAAAGATAATAGTTCAGTGGCCGAACACGGGATGGGTTTTCATCCTAGGAATGATTTGCACGTTGTTGAAAATGGTGAGGCTTTTTTATTTGATTTTTAGATTTGTTTCCAAAAATAAAGCAGAATTGTTTCAGTTGTTTAATCACAAAACTGGAAAGCAAGTGTGAAAAGGGTAAATCTCTAAGATCTTCGTCACTAACTTGATAACATAGGGCAAACAAGGTCTCCGGTTCTATCCTCGAGATTATGACAAGCAACTTATGAGTCCGTGCTTATAACCGGATCTTGCTTAACTAGAAACTCTTAACCATAAATCACCCTATTTGAGTCAACATTGTATGTGATCTACACTCTTTCGCTTTGAAACCCTAACATTCAACTCATTTCGTTGGTCAGAAGGTGTCATCTAAAGAATAATAAAGGCATCTAATAATAAGTATGTGCACTGCATCTTAAAGCATGGTAAGTATTGGCCAAAGTAAGGATATTTAAATGATATATCTAAACCCTAGTTTGAGAAGATGGGAGCCACAAATACAAAGACTCAAGAGGTACTTTAAAACATGAGGACAACTCACAGAATCGGCCTTGAAACCAAGCTAGCTACTCCTTCATTCTCAAAGCTATAAGGCTGCTGGCATCTCTTGAGTTGTCATCCTCAAAGAAGAGTGTTTGGCAAATTCTAGAAATGAGAGAAAGACAGAGAGAAGAGAGAAAGCAAACTGGGAACCCAAAGCCATGGATATATTTACATAAATGAAAAAGTGCCAAAGATTGCTTAGGGGTTACAAAATAAAGGCTGAGAGAAGCCACCAAATGTGTGAAAACTACAAGAAAGCCTAATACATTGGCTAATAATAAGTGGACAAGGAGGTAATACACCAAAACGTGGGTCGCTTCGGGCATTAATTACACAAATCTGGGGTATGAATAGAGAGATTCTGATGAGGCAAGGAAAATTTCATAACATTTAAATTTCGCCATTTGAAATAAATCAATGCAGATAGCGAACAAATGTGCCTCGTTTAATATAAGACACCAATTTAAGTTAAATAAATTTCGCTAGCCTAGCGAAATATTTAGAGATAATAAATTAAAGATTTTCGCTAGCAATGTTGATTTTATTACAGGAGAAATTTACTAGCCTAGCTTAATTTCTCAATTTCAGCTGTGGATTGCGAATTCAGCATCCCAAATAAATTTTCAAGTAATCATAGCGAAATTTCGGGTTTGCATATCGCTCCCGTTGCACAATCGTATCCTCCATCGTATCCATTTTCATCACTTTGCCTTCATTCCTTCATTGAATTTTGATATGTTTGATGACTGATAAATGGGTTCAGTCTTCATGGTTCAGCACATATCTCGATATTGAACTCTCAAGGTATGCAAAAACCTGCAAAATAACTAAAAATAACCTCCAAATGGCATAAGTGATACTGGTTATGACCTAAACACTCTAATTGGCTAATTTGAGCAGATTAGTGCTCAAAAAGCACCAAAACTCATTCTCAATAGGCCAAAATAGCACTCTTGGGTATCAATCACACATTATTACCTCGCAACAGAGAAATCCTATCCATTGGAAAGAATAGGATAGGAAGTATTTCTTCGCAAAGATCCATTCCTATTATTAGGAAGAGCCCTTCTTGTTTAAATACTATGTTGATCAGATAATCTTAGAAGTGTGTGCTTGGAAGGCTAACAATAGTGGGAATTCCTAAGGCACTCGCAACAAGAGTGCTCGTGGTGGCCGCTGCTTCCCGTCACCCAAGAACAGAAGGTGTGCCGCAAATCGGTTTCTACCGGGCCTCTCGTTTAAAGAAGCACGCCAAATGTGCCAAATATGTGACGTGATGCCGTTCTAAAACGGCCCCATCGTCATATGATGCCCCCGAACAAAATTTTAGTGGTCGAGCCAATGGATGTTTGGGGCAACATTTCATGACCTTCCCACGCCTTATGGTCATATATACATATTGGTGGAGTAGACTATGTGTCCAAATGGGTCGAGGCAATCCCCCAGAAACCAACTACTGCTGCGGTGGTGCTCAAATCTCTTGAAAGTAAACTTCTTTCTAGGTTCGGGGCACCTGTAAAAGCCATTATTAGTGATGGGTTTCACATTTCCAGAATAAACCTTTCTTTGAAACCATGGCTAAATATGGTGAAAAACACAAGAGTGGCTACCTCTTACCATCCTCAAAAACAAGTGGTCAAGCAGAACTGCCAACAAAGGAGACATGACTTACCCTAATGAAGCCATGAATAATAAGATTATTTACTGAATAGGTTTGATTTCATCAAACATAATACTGCATTGATTTTAATAAATCCTGATCGTATTTAATATTCGCAGAGTAATACACTAAAGGAGATCGAGTATAAAGTGCAATGGTGGGCAAATCAAGAAGTCGCTGATTTGATAGGTCATCGTAAAAGATCTTTGATCTCAATGAGTTGTAAGAAAATATGAAAATGATGCCTATTTGAACTCGCGATTGCAAAAGAAAGATAAAAAAATGGCACATCAAATGATAATCGGGTAAGAATTTCAAACAAGGCGACTAAGTCCTCCCGTATGATTCCAAACTCCATCTATTTCCGCAAGCTCAAGTCGTTGATGACTTGCCCGATTCTATAGTTCTCGCAGCACACCCCAATGGTTCAAAGAGAATCTACTCAATCCAAATGATAATAGGGTGATCAAATAACGGACGAGGGTAGTCCTCATGTTGCATGCACTCCGTCAGTGGAGGAAATTCTCATTCGACTTCCCTTATACCGCATGTGCCAGCCATTACTTATGCGGGTGGTCTCACGTGTCTTGTGCAGCTCATCAATTTGACTCAGTTTCGATTAAGTTTCTTTGTTTAAAAATTTTTATAGTAATCAGTGTATGGCATTTTTTTGGTTTGCCTTGTGTCATAAAATGCCAGTGAATCAACCACTTCACAAATAGCACCCCTGCACTCCTCGCCCAGTCAGGATGATCCCTCTCCTCCTCGCCACCATGATTGAGGATGTACTCATTCCTCCTCTATCTTTTCATTCCCATGCCTCAGACAATGTAAAGCAATGTTCATACTTTTTTTAGCTCTACTAGCCTTATTACGCCCCGCAGCCCAAGTTTGTGTGTTAAAACTTGGGAGTCGTTGTCTTCAGGTATTGCTATTTTTTGTGTTTCACCTGCCTTCGCTGAGAATTGGGAAGCTCCCAGTGATGCGCTCATAATGCTAGAACAGTTCCATGCATGATTAGTAAGCTTTTCGCCCATTGAAGCTTCCAAATGATCTAACCTTAGGGTATTTCCACCTTTGGCTATTAATCACACATACTGCACATCGCCTTTATCAATAGGTTGTAAGCCATACCTTTTCACTGCAAAATCCGGCTCCTTGTAACATCTGGTTTGGTTTAATTCGTAATAGGTTTGTGGGTACATTTTGGCCAAAAAGAAGATCTTTCAATGTGTAGTTCTCCAAATGAAAAAAGAAAAGAAAATGCAAAAGAAAAAGAAAGAAGAAAAGAGATAGTGAATGTCATGACACTTTTCCTTGAAACTAACACGCCCGAGGGGTATATGGCGAATTTAGTCGAAGATCAAAACTTTCATTGTTATCAATGATTTAGTGTTCGCTACACGGTGGATGGGTAGAGTTTAACGAGTTGTAGGTGCTTACACTTTCTAAGTCATTCAAGTCCGCTTCCAAAGAGTTTGTGGTCGACTGAACATTTTAATTTTGATGCCCTAAACCTAATTTGTCGTGAGTCATCTGCGGACCCTTCGCACACCGACTCTGGGTGAAGTCGAGTTTTTAGCGATGGCACCCTACAATGCAATCAAAGAAAGAAATAAGAGTGTAACCGATTCTATTTAGGTTGGTCACCGCTAAGGCCCCGCAAGAGTTTGCTGGAGGGAGGGATTAGCTTCTCCTATTGGTTCAAAATGGTTACTTTAAGAAACACTTAGTTTTCGTAGAAGCTTAGCTGGATTTCCTTAGAATTGATAACGCTTCTAAAATCAAGCTCCTATATGGCATTGGTGCTCTGGCGATGGTTTTCTTGTACGTATTCAAATTTTTCATACTAAAGGAGGATTCTCACTTGTACACACACTTTGTATAGCATAATTTTGCAAAAGCATAGCCTCGCATACCCTTCTTGATTGTTTTTAGCATTGCTAAGGGACTAGCAACGTGGCTCGCTGGGGTGTGATTATACCGTAAGTGCTATTTTGAGTCCTATTTAAGATAGGGTTTTGAGTGCTTTCTTTTGCATACTAATCATATAAATTGCCGATTGACTATGTGCAGTCCGATTAGTACTCACTGATTTTGTTTCGAGGTTGTTTTTTGTAGTTTTGCAGGTTTTGGGAACCTCAGCCTTCATTTCAAGATTGGCTTCGTATTGGTGCTGATTTATGCGGAAAATTAAGCCGAGATGAAGTAATGTCAAGTGGGAAATGAAGCAATGCATGCTGAATTGATGTAGGAAGCAATGCAGAAGACTGATTTTCGCTTACGTGGGATAGCGAAGGTTTCTTCAAGTAAGGATTGCTAAAATTTCGCAATGGTGCTTAAAATTTCGTTAATCCTAGAGAAATTCGCGCAATGATATTTTCGCCATGATAGCGAAAATTTGCTAATATCATAACGACATTTGCTATCATAGCTGGGGTGCCATCGTGCATAGCAAAAATTCAAATTTTCGCTATGCCTGCAACTTTCGCTATGATAGCGAAATTCACTATCCATAGCGAAATTGTTGCCCCTCTGATTTTGATCCAAATGACCCCGTTTTGTGTAATTACCATTTTGTCCCCAATGTAATCATATATTTTTGGTATTTTTGGTATTTCACATCTCTTGTATGGCCATATAAGCCACCTATAACATTTTGTAAATCTTTAACTTTTGCTAACTTTTCTCATTCACCGTGAATCCACGCAGCCTTTTCATTTTGTGGTTACAACTCTCTCTTCTCTTTCTCCTCTCTCTCTCTTTCTTCTCTCATTTTTTCTGCTAAGCTGCAAACACACCCCTTTGAGGATGACAACTCATAGGAGGTTTGGCTGGTTTCAAACCTTGAAGAGGAGGGCTGCTAGGTTGGCACAGTCTCGTATGTTCCTCTCGCAAATGGAGTTGTGCACGCATTTAAGTGTTTCCAAACTTTCCAAACTAGTGGTTTAATGCTATTTAATGTGCTCTTTTGGTCAATACTTGGCATGCTTCTTTAAAATTCCAAATGTAGTCCTTATCGGTGATACACCACGTCTTGATGTCAATACGCAGCCATGAAAGTATGTTAAATGCTATACTTTTCTACTGCTGGAACATTGAATGCTCAGTAAATGCTTAGATTCAAGTAGGAATGTTTTTAAGGGTTGGTTTTTAAAGTTAAACAAAGATCCGATTTTGGCAATGACTATATGTCATTTGCCCTAATGCGAGGAAATAACCCGAGGACACCATTGCAACCTCATTTTATCAAGCTAGTGACCCAAGCCTTCAAGGTCTCCTTTCCACAACTTATTTTAAACTTTTTTAGTTAGCCTAGTGACAACAACACCCATGCTTTTTAATGCAAATCAAAAAATCCAAATGAAAGCCTCACCATTTTGAACCATGATACGAATCATTTGTGGGATGAAAACCCATCCTCGTGTTCGACCCTAGACCGGATATGTCGCAAGAGAGTTTTGACTACGGCAATAGGAGAAAAAATAGGGAAACAAATTTTGTTGATTCCCGATCACCCCACCGCTGCACGAATCGACCTCTTCGCTCAGCTGCTCTCAAGAATTGATGTCGCGACCTTAGCTCTACCGTCGCAACCTTGTTGTCGCTCCTCTCGCGCACTCAGTCACAACTTCAATTTTAGGTTGTAACCTCCTTTAGTTGTCACCACTTTGCTATGAGTCGTGACTTCCTTCCCTTTGTCAAAGATCGATAGCACGCCGCACTTCGCCTTAGGTTGCACTTCACATTTCTATTTCTACCGCTCACCTTAGGTCGTGACTTTCTTTTCGTGCTGCGACCTCCCTTTTTGTCTTCTGCCTTGATATGTTCAGGACCTTCTTATGCGCACTTCACACTGGTCGATCGATTTTGATTGCCCTGTTTTTAAACCTGGCCGTGACTCCTCAATATGACGCCGCGACCACGCCATCTCTTTCCTCGTCAGAGGTTGTCCTCACCGCTTTAAACATAATCGCGAATTTCTGATGTTGATGCTCAGCAGGTATTCAAACGTGAACCTCGTTGATCGGTCGACCTCCTTTAAAGTTCTTGATGATTAAGTGGTCGTGAACTTCCATTTTCGTATGACTTCGTTGGCAAGGTTTCATGTTACGAATTTCACATTAGGTTACGAAGCATGGCTTTGTAATGTTCATGTTTTCTTTAGGTCATACCTCCCTCGGGGGTCCTTGAATAACAAAGTGGTCAGAACTTCACTCTCCCTAACCTGGACTCTCGCTACTTAGCTTCTCCGGTTTCCCCGTCGCGAATTTCGATATTAGGCTGCGACCATTTCTTATCTCCTCCAACTCTTGTAGCTGCAACCCCGTGATATCCTTATCATGGACTTAATCGGGGCCCATGTTGTGACCTAAAATACACGTCGCGACCTAGAATAAGGTTTTCATCGAAACACTAGTTGCAACCTCATTTCTCTACAACAACTTCCTTTGTGGCTTCATCAATAGATCAAAGTCGCGACCTCAGATTGGCGTCGTGACTCCCGTAGATTACGTCGTGACCCCGCCGCCTTGAATAATTTCTTCAGATCATCCGACACTTTCGGGTCGCAACCTTATTAATCGGGTCTCAAAGTGATGTTGTGACTGGAAATAACTAAACAAACGAGCTCCTTGTCGCGCGACTTCTGTATTTTCAAGTTGTGACTTCCTTTCGTTTCTCAGTCGAATTCTTCCAGCTTTGGCCGGATTTTCACTTATGTTGTATTTTTTTCCGTAAAATTAAATTTGAGTAAATTACCTGTGTTTCTCACAGATATAAATCAACAATTATCTTGTAATATACTCAGAAAAATGGATTAAAAATCAAATGAGTTTTTAGACTCATCACTTACTAAACAACTTACTAGGAAGCAAGGTATCGCGAATGCCATTCAGACCAACCCATGGGAGTTATGTGAATTTTTTGGAGGACAACACAGTAGTATAGATTATCAGTCGGGACAACACACAGTGGAGCATGCCCAGTATGTGTCGAGGTTTAATCAAAATTAGTCACAAAGAAGGTGGTCAAGATAGAAACAACTAGACAAAACTGTAATCGTGGCCAAGGGGTGGCGTAGTAGTCAGAATAATCAAGGTTGCGATGGAGGAACAATCGAGCAACATGCCACCACCCTAGTGTTTTTAACCATCCCGGAAAAGGTGGGCTTCGAACAAGCCTCGTCAAATGCTCACGCCCCCATACCGCCTTTATGAATGAGACAAAGGCGAATATGCAACACTCAAGACAATCTTAAATTGAACAATCACAATGGAGTTGGAGGACTTTAGAGGTGCAAATGGGCCAAATGACCAATCTATTGACAGAGGCAGCAGATTTTTACCACAACTCGTATGAACCTTATGACGAAGGAAATTTGAACATGAAAAGTACCAAGTGTTGAGAAGTGGTGTAGAGGAATTAGCAATATAGGGCAACCTGATTAGTGCCCAAAAGTGAAGTATTTTGAGCCCTATTTATTGTAGGTTTTGAGCACTTTTTGTGTACTAATCAACCGAATTAACCCGATTTGCACATTAAGGTCCCGACTATTCTACTGATTGCATTTTGTGGCTAATTTTGTAGTTTTTACAAGCTATTTATGCCAAATTTGTTGTGTCGATCCAAGCACGTAGAATTCGAGTGGAACTTAGCATTGCAGATCAGAAATCAGAAGGAAATATGGAGCAGAAGAAGAGCAGAGAAAGAAATAGAGCAGTGGGGTGCAAAAGCCACACCATCGCGGTGCACTTGCACCACTATGCGAAAAATTTATTTACTGTGCGAATTTCGCACTAAAGGCGAAATTTTCTCAAGCATTTTTTTGACTTTTTGGTTTTTTTTTTACCCATTTTTCCCATTTTTTCCCTCCTTGTTTAATGTCTTTTGAGGGTATTTTGGTATTATACCTTATTTAGAGCTCTATATAAGCTCAAACATTGTAGAGACAAAGGATCGATTTTTTTGGCTTGGTTGGAAATGCAGAGCATTGGGCGGTAAGCTTTCCTGCTGCTTTCCTCTTCTTTAATTTTCTTTGTTTTCCTTTTATTTTCTCAGCTGCCAAACACCCCTTGAGGATGACAACTCAAGGGATGATTGGATAAACCACCTCCATCCTTAAAGAAGAGGGCTATGAGGCTAGGGTTTTGAGGTAAAATGACGGTTCTCATGTATTTAATGCAAGCATTTATAGGTATTTATGTCTCTATTTCTCATAATAGGTTTAATCTCTTTGATGTACCTTGTTTAACTTGTACTTGGCAAGCTTTTAGGGTCCAGTGGATGCTTATTGCTAGATCCACTGAGATTCATTAGTTGTCATTTATTAGTTAATGTAAGGTAGATTTTTAGGAGATAGATTTTCACTGCCCGGGAACATTTATGTTCAATAAATGCTATATTTCAAAAGGAAAATTATTAGGGTTCAGTTTTGATAGCTAAATGAAGATCCAGTTCAGGAAATGACTATAGGTCATCCTCCCCAACGCGAGGAAAAGGACCCGAGAACCTCTCATTTACCTTAGGACCTCAATCCCAGTAGCCCGATGCTTCAAGGAGTTCCTTTTCATATATTTTTTAGTTCAGTTTATTTTTAGTTCACAAACATTTAAACTCATTGTTTTTAAAAAACCTTAAAATTCAAACCGAATTCACCATTTTGAGCCAACTGCAAATCATTTACACGAAGAAAACCCATCCCTGTGTTCGACCTTAGAGCCACTATATTGCAGTAGCTATGCTACGATAGTAGGAGGAATTAGGATTATAAATTTTGTTGATTCCGGCACACCTACTTTGGCACGAATCAAATGGCACCGTTGCCGGGGATGGTGCCTTAGTGCAAGTGAGAAGCTATTGAACTTGTGATCCTCATCACAAGTGTTGGTGAATTTCAATCTCTTTTTGCTTGTACTTTTATTTCCTAGCGCCTTTACCAATGAAATGGATTTAATTTTTTTATACTATTCATACATAGAATTTTCATTTTTATTTCTAGAAGCTAACATTAACCTTTCGTAGCCCCCCGCTTTTTGGTTGTCTCTGGTCTGCGGTTGTCATTTAGCAACTTATGCACCATTGGGCAGGAACACTACAAGTAGATAGGAAAGGGTCAGTGCTCCACATGAACACGGCTGTGAAGTGAGCAGTAATGGTGGTCAGATGGAGCCCCCACCTGAGGAACAACAAATCCAATAGGGGGTGTAGAGAAACCCTAATGCTTAGTGGTCAATGAGGGACCATATACACCCACTAAGGGTGAGTGCACCCTCATGTATTGTACCTCCTGCTGAAGACATGATTGTCAGGCCTTACCTAGTTCCACTGCTCCCCACTTTCCATGGCATGGAAAGTGAGAACCCCTATTCCCATATCCGGGAATTTGAGGAAGTATGCGACACGTTCAAAGAGGGTGCTAACAACCTGGACCTGATGAAGCTAAAATGCTTTCCTCTAACTCCTAAGGACAAGGCCAAGATTTGGCTCAACTCCCTAAGGCCAAGGACAATAGATTTAAATTGGGATGTAGATGCAGGGTCGACCTCAAGAAATTTTTTCCATGCATAGGACCTACTTGAAAGGTAGATCTATACCTTTACATGTACCCCATGACAATGAGAAGTTTTACCAAAGGCTGAAAGGTATTTGAGACCATCGCTGCCCTGGCTCCTCACCATGGTTTCGGAGCATTTCTGATGTTGGTCAATCGTTTTTATGATGGAATGTCTCTAATTATGAAGAAATTATTAGCTAATGTGGAGGGGACTTCTAAGCAAGAATCCGTACTTAAGCCATGGATTTCTCGCTTATGTGGTCAAAACTTCCAAAGCATGGGATGAGCCTAACCCCGTGGAGACAGTATTAATGGAAATTATAGCAAATCAGAGGGGAGGCATGTACTCAATCCTAGAGGATATGGAGATGAAGGCAAAGCTGTCCACCTTGACTAAAAGGTTGGAGGAACTGGAAGGGAGAAGATCACATGGGGTACGGGTAGTAGAAGAGGCGCCTGTACCCATCAAGCCTTGCTTCAACTTCCAGTCCACTAACCACCAAAGAGAACACTGCCCTATGGTTCCTTCAGTGAGGGATATGATGACAGAGCATGCCAATGTCGTAGGCCAATACAATCCACAACCCAATGCCCCATACGGTAATACATACACCCTAATGGGAGGAACCACCCTAATCTCTCTTGGAAGCCAAATCCCCCTGCTTATATGCCCCTTGGTGCCAGACAACAGTCTGGTTCCTCATCTCAACCATAGCCACCACCATCCTCATCCCCTATTGAACAACCTATTTTAAATTTGAGCAAGGCTGTAGGTGATTTTGTGGAAGAGAAAAAGGGAATCAATGTACAATTTGCTCGTAGAATCTTGATACGCGGGCACCCCCGAACAAAAAGATGGGGAGTGGCCCAAAGTGATCTCAATAAGAAAATAGATAATCTATAGTATCCCATCATCAGGATTACCAATCAGCTGGAGGTACAGGAGAAAGGAAGATTCCCTGCCCAGACTCATCCCAATCCAGTATTCAGATAGAAGTTTGCTTTACAAAGTTCGCTCCAAGGATGGACGGTAAGTAAAGCATCATCACTCCGATAGCTGGAAGGTGTCGACCAGCCAATACCCAAACCTGTTGAGGAGACCAAGGAAGAAAGGGAAGTGAAGCCAAAACATATAGTTATAAAAGAAGATTCAATGAAGAAGAGCATGCCTCCTCCATTTCCTCAAGCATTAAAAGGTAAGAAAAAGGCCTCCAATCATACTGAAATCTTAGAGGTGCTAAGGCAAGTGAAGGTCAATATCCCATTGCTAGACATGATTAAACAGGTTCCAACGTATGCCAAATTTTTAAAGGACTCGCGGCACTACCAAGAGAGGGTCAAGATAAGAAAAAGCCTTCCTAATGTAACAAAGCTACTGCCATCATTCGCAGCAATATCTCAAAGGAAATACAAGGATCCAGGATCCCCCACCATTTCAGTTAACATCGGGGGAACTTGTATAGATAAAGCACTATTGGATTTAGGAGCCAGTGTCAACCTGCTGACTTACTCGGTATACAAGTAATCTTCCACCTAAGCAGCAAGCACAAATCAATGGAAGAGCAAGAGTTAGATGAAGTCTTCCTGATTAGTTCCGGTGCAGGAAAACATAGTGTTCACAAACTATAAGAGGAATTGATGAAGAACAATGAAGAGTCTGATGGAGAATTCGATTGCCTCGATCCTCCTCCGGCCTTCTTGATTCCCAGGCACCATTAGAAGGCGAGTGCTAATAAGGGAAAGAAGCTCAAATGCATTTGCGCTCACCTCACAGCAGGACATGGAGGACTTCTCCTCCTTGATCCACCATGAGCATGAAGGAGCTACTGAGTAGGAGTGGTTTCTGATAAATTTAAGCCACTCCAATTTTTGTTAGACTTTTATTTGCTTAACTTTAAGTTTAATTTGTAGTTTTACATAATTCTCTTAAAATTAGATTTGTTTTATGTGTAATTTTTTCTCATTTTCAGTGCACATTCTCATAATTTAGTTTTTGTTTTTGGTCACGGCAAACTCTCCTCCAGTTTCATCGGCGGCTTCTCAGTTTACTTTTTGTTTTGATTTTTCCCAGTTTATTTTATTTATTTCAATTTATTTAGTTTTTCTCTTTGCAGATTTCTCTAATTTTAAGTTAATCTTTGTTTCTGGCTTATTTTTCATTTTTCGATATTTTTTTATTTTTCCTGTGTTTATTTTTACAATTTTTGTCAAAATTTTCAAGGATATGATGTAGGATACAAGAGCAGAAAAAGCTAAAATTCGCGGCTTAGCGGCGTTAAAACCCGCACAGTCTGCAATTTTTCGCCTTGTGCAAAAATTTTGCACCAGTCACGAAAATTTCGCCCAGTGAGAAATTTGCACTAACCCGTTTTGTTTCGCCCATAACTTTCTCATCCGAGCTCCATTTTGGGTAATTTTGGTATCGTTGGAAATATTAGAGAGTGTAGAATCCAAATATATCTAGAAAGAACACTTTTGGAATTATTATAAAGGTTGAATTTTCAAAATGCTCCAACTTGTCACTTTTTTCCTCTATTTTCTTCTCCTAACTTGTTCAATTGAAGCCCAAACGGAGTGAATAAGGTGTCGGTGGAAAGCTTGTGAAGTCTCCTATCTAACAATGGGTACATCTCATCAAGGAGGTATCACTTCATTCTCTAAATTTCCAATCCGAGACGAGAAGGGAATGAACATGTAAAAGCAGTCACGCTGAGAAGTGGTATAGAATTGGCAATACAGGGGCAACCTCTAATGATAGGGGATGTAGAGGCGGGAAGTCATCTATACCGGTCGGAATGATGTCTGAGAGAACGGCCCCAGAGGAAAAATTTTAGGGGAGGAGGCAGACGCGAGAGCGAAGGATCACTAACCCGTAGCTTGATTCCATATCCCTAACGCCTAAAGAAGAATAAACTGGATAAGCAGTTCACCAAGTTTATGGAAGTGTTCAAGAAACCGCACATCAACATTCCGTTTGCTGATGCTTTGGAACAAATGCCAAGTTATGTCAAATTTATGAAGGACATCTTATCACAGAAGAGAAGACTGGCGAATTTTGAGACAGTCAACCTCACTGAAGAATGTAGTGCCATCCTTCAGAGGAAGCTGCCTCAAAAGCTAAAATAGCCAGGCAGTTTCACTATCCCTTGCATTATCGGGAATGCCATATTTGAGAAAGATTTATGTGACTTGGGAGCTAGTATTAATCTCATACCCTTATCCATATTTAGACGCCTGGGATTAGGTGAAGCTCGCCCAACCACAGTAACACTCCAGTTAGCTGACATGTCCTAAAAGCATCCAAGAGGGGTGATAGAAGACGTTGTAGTAAAGGTCGAAAAATTCATATTCCTAGCGGATTTCTTTGTACTAGATATGGAAGAAGATAAAGAAATACCCATAATATTGGGTAGACCATTTCTCCTTATTTGGAAGAGCGATGATTAATGTCTGAGAGGAGAGTTGGGGAGTCGAGTGCAGGAAGATGAAGTTAAGTTTAATGTGTTCGAAGCGGTGAGACACCCTACAAAGAGTGATATGTGCTTCATAGTAGAGACCGTGGAGGCTATAGTGCCTAGCCAAAGTGGTCTCACTGATCCTTTGGAGGCTAGCACAGTGCAGTGATTGGAAAATTAGGAGAAGGCGGGAGGAGTATATAAAAGGGATGGATTCATTTGAACCTAATAGAAGGAAATATTATGAACCTCTGGGCGAAGATACTCAAATGTTAGTGCCATCTGTTGAACAGCCACCCAAGATGGAGCAAAAGCCACTACCTAGCCATTTAAGGTATGCTTATCTCGGGAATACATCCACCTTACCAGTGATTATTTTAGTGTCCCTGACAACGATAGAGGAAGATAAGCTATTGAGCGTACTCAAAGATCACAAGGATGCGCTTGGTTGGTCTCTGGCTAATTTAAAAGGGATTCGCCCGTCTATGTGCATGCATCGAATTTTGCTAGAAGATGGTCATAAGCCTTCAATGGAAGCACAGAGGAGACTAAATCCAACTATGAAGAGTAGTACGCGAGGAGGTACTAAAGTGGTACAGATGCTAGGGTTATTTATCTATTTACGACAATGCATGGGTAAAGTCGATTACAGGTTATTGCCTAAAAACCAGAAGGAACAATAGTGATAAGAACAGAGAATAATACATTACTTCCTTCTAGAACAGTCACAAGCTAGAGGATTTTTATTTACTACCGGAAACTGAATAAAGCTACTCGAAAAGATAATTTTCCATTGTTGTTTCTAGATCAGATGTTAGATAGACTAGCAGGACAAGAATACTATCGTTTTTTGAATGGGTATTCTGGATACAATCAGATTGCTATAGCCCCTGAAGATCAGGAGAAGACGACATTCACATGCCCCTATGGTACATTCGCATTCAAGCGGATGCCCTTTGGGCTGTGCAATGCACTAGGAACATTTCAGCATTGTATGATGGCCATATTCTCAAATATGGTTGAAAAGATAATTTAGGTGTTCATGGATGATTTTTCTGTATTGGGGGACTCCTTTTACAATTGCCTTGAAAACTTGAGATCGGTATTGATTAGATGCGAGGAAACCAATCTTGTGCTTAATTAGGAGAAATGTCATTTTATGGTACAAGAAGGCATAATGCCCAGGCCTTAGAATTTCTGCCAAGAGAGAATAGAGAGGTAGTCAAAGCAAATTGAAGCAATAGAGAAACTACCTCACCCTCATCGATAAAGGGATAAGAAGCTTTTGGGCCAAAATGCGGGGTTCTATAGATGTTTCATAAAGACTTTTCTTGGATTACTTGAGTCGTTGTCTAATTCTTGGTCAAGGGGACACCTTTTGAGTTTGATGAGCAGTGTGTGCAAGCATTTTCAGTCTTGAAAGATAAATTGGTATCAGCTCCTATTGTAGTAGCAGCAGATTGAGACCTCCCATTTGAGCTAATGTGCAATGGAAGTGACTATGCGATCGGAGTAGTGCTAAGGCTGAAAAGAGAAAGAATATTTCAGGTTATCTACTATGCTAGCCAAACCTTGAATGATGCCCAGTTGAACTATGCCACCACTAAAAAGGAACTGTTGGCTATTTTCTTTGCCTTTGACAAATTTAGACCCTATTTGATTAGCAATAAGGTAATAGTGCACATTGACCACTCAGCCATAAAGTACCGAATGACTAAAAAGGACGCAAAACCAGGACTAATACGGTGGGTACTTTTGTTGCAAGAATTTTACTTGGAGATTAAAGACAAGAAGGGAATAGAGAATCTAGTCGCAGACCATCTGTCACGGTTAGAAGGGGCAAGAGATAAGGTCCATGTGAATGATGATTTCCCATATGAGTAGCTCTTAGCTATCTAAGACAAAAAGTTGGTTCCATGGTTTGCCGACTATGTGAATTATTTAGTGGCCAAAGTGATCCCTCTAGAGTTTAGCTACTAACAGAAGAAGAGGTTCTTCGCACATTTGAAACACTACTACTGGGAGGAACCCATTCTATATAGGCACTGTGCACGACCCAGTGATGAGCGATGTGTACCAAGGATGAAATGGTCGTGTCCCGAACCAACTGCCACACTTTACCATGTGGGGGGCATTTCGGAGGCCAGAGAACAGTGGCAAAGGTACTTGATCGGGTTACTACTAGCTGGCTTATTATTGAGGATGCTCGTCGATTCGTATCCACCTTCGACAAATGCAAAAGAATAGGGAGCATTTCTAAAAAGGATGAACCACCCATGAGCACAATTCTGGAAGTTGAGCTATTTGATTTGTGGGGGATGGATTTCATGGGCCCATTTCCTCCCTCATTTAGTAACTTGTACATCTTGCTTGCAGTATATTACGTCTCTAAATGGGTAGAAGCAATACCAACACGCACTAATGACGCTAGTGTGGTAGCCAAGTTCCTTCGCAGCCACATATTTACACGGTTCAGCACTCCACGAGCATTGATCACAGATGGAGGTACTCATTTCTGTAATAAGATGGTCGACAAAGTCTTGCAAAAGTATGGAGTGCGGCACCGCACATCACTCGCATACCATCCATGGGAAAATGGGCCAGCAGAGGTGTTGAATCAAGAGATCAAGTCCATTCTGGAGAAAACAGTCAAAAACTCAAGCAATGATTGGCCGAAGAAGATCGAGGATGCACTCTGGGCATACAGGACAACATTTAAAACACTATTAGGTATGTCTCTATTTCGAATAGTTTACAGGAAAGCATGCCACCTAGCAGTAGAATTGGAGCATAGAGCATACTGAGCCACTCCCATGTTAAACATAGACAGCAAAATAGCAAGAGAGAAGCGGATGCTACAGCTTAGTGAATTAGATGAATGTTACAACGAGGCTTACGAGAATGCTCAAATATATAAGGAAAAGATGAAAGCCTAGCACGAAAAACATATCGCCAGTAAAGAGTTAGAGGTGGGTCAGCGAGTCCTCCTATTCAATTCTCGACTCAAACATTTTCCAGGGAAACTAAAGTCACGATGGTCGGGACCATTCACAGTGACCAAAGTTTTCCCATATAGAGGGGGCGGAAATTATGTACCTAGAGAAAGGGACCTTCAAAGTTAACACACAACTGTTGAAGCCATTCTTCGAGGGCGATTTCCATACAAACAAGCAAAACATTCAGCTCAACATACCAGGAGTAGGACCGTAAGGAGTCGTGTAGTCCCGGGAGCCCGGGACCATTGAGATTTAGGGCAGTCGAGCTAACAACATTAAACAAAGCGCTACTTGGGAGGCAACCCAAGATTTTTGAATTGTTTCTTTCCGTAGTCTAACTTTGCGTGTTTTTTTAGTTTTTAGCATAGTTTGTCCGTCTCTGTCCGTAATTGGGTGTTTATTTCAATTTTCTATTTTCAGGTCCCGAGAGAGCAATGGAAGGGGGGAGATAGCTCGAGAAGCCCATTCCAAGAGTGCGATGGGGTAAGAACATCGTTCAGGGGGTTTTCTCAACCTTAGTATACTTTTTAAAAAATTTTACTTTGACCTTCTCTATCACCTCGCGACGTTGGGTCTCAAGGTACTTAGCGTTAATGAATTAAGAAAAATCAAGCCTCTTTGTCACATCGCGGCGCGTTAGATCACCGATAATAGCGACATTGGCTATCTATTTTGACCACCCCTTGGAACGCCATAGCGTTGGGGGCCGGCAGCCAGCGACGTCGATTAACACCACTTTGCGGCGTAATGTGACGATTGGCTAACATGCGTGACGTCGGTTAGCACCACCTTTTGGGCATTGTGACCTTAAATTTGAGCATTCGCCAGCGTTCAATTTTAACGTCGCGACGTGGGATTTATAAAATCCCTAGCACGTCACGATGTTGTGCTCTCACCATTTTGGAACGTTGCGACGTTGGTCTCAATGTCGCGATGTTGGATCATAAACCCTCTGGAACGCCATGACATTGAGACAGAACGTCGTGACGTTGTATCTGTTTTATGCACGGTAACCTTCAGCCTTCTTCCTCACACAAAAACCTAAGTTTGAGCTCCCACATCCCTTCGCCCCTACAGTACCCAGCACACCCATCTCCATTTGTCCCAACCTGCCCTAGGACCCTCCCACGACCCTGCCCCCTTCTCTAGCGCCTCAGTCTCCTAGTCAATAGCCTGGTCTGGTGCCCTAATCCAAGTCATTCCCAGGTCCACGCAGATTCAAATTCCATCCGTTGGAGCCAATTTGTCCTACACTTTGGGTCTTGTTAGGGTTAGGCAGGGCCCTTAGGCATGTTTAAGGTCATTGGTAGTCCGCTGGTAGACTCACAAAGCCCTCTGCCCCACTATGCACTAGGTGTTCGATCCATTGCCTCAGTGAGCTTGTGTGGCTTCACCTAAGCTTTTTAATCCCACTGTCTCCACTGGTGGTTAGGGGGCCTAAAAACCACATCTAGTTCAGTCACCTTTGCTCGCCATCTTAGGCCACCCATACGCACTAAAGTTGAGTAAGCACCAAAAGATGACCACCAAGCGAGGGCGGGCTAGTGAAGAGCCTACCTGTACCTATTACCATGACAAGTTTGTCAACGAAAGTGCGGCCGAGAAGTTCGGCCTCTTTTCCAAAAACCGGTTGTTCATTAAGGAAAAGGGGTTCCACCACCCCGAGGACTTCTTCCGCAAAACAATTGCAGATAAGGGATGGAGGGCACTGTGTCAACCTCCACATCCCGCTGCCACGAGTGTGGTACAAGAATTTTACGCCAATCTCGCCTCCAATGTTTTCAAAAAGGTTCGAGTGCACGGGGTGTTGGTAGACTTCAGCGTAAAGTCTATCAACCATTATTACAACCTTGATGATTAACTCACACCCTTTGATAGGCTCCATGCGCGACGGAGTACTACGAAGTCATTTAGGTATTGACCAAGCGAACGAGGTCGTGGAGCTTAATAGTGAAGGACATGCGATTGCACTTCGGGCCAAACATTTCTTCACATTCCCAGGTGCACGGCATCACTTCATCACATAGGTGTCTCATTCCAACAACGAATGTGTGAAGTGGCGATAAGCGTGCTCTGCTAATTTTTCCATCCTCGAGACATCTTTTTATGTAGAGGCGGGTACATAGGATGCCATCCTCCATAACCGGGATGGGAAAATGAACCTAGGGCACCCCTTTCTCATTTACAGCCTATGAAAGAAAGTCGGGGTGTCCTTAGAAGATAATCAGGCTTGGATACACAAAAATTAAGGCCATTATGGTCAAGCGCAACAAGATGGGTGTACCACGCCCCGAAGCGATGTATGACTTGGGCAATGAACCCTCGGATGAGGATGAGCTTTGAGAGTATCAGGCCCAGTTTGGCCTCTCGGTCGACCCTCAGGGTGACGTTGGACTGGCCTCCTCCTATCCCCCTCCGCCACAGACCTCCTCCCATCCACCACCGCCACAGACATCCTCCCATCCACAACCACCATAGCCGTCCCAAGAGGAGGATCCGATCAGTCGGTGCTAGACCTCACTATTCGTTTCAAGGCTACTGGGGTGGGACCGGGAGCAGAGTCCTCGTGCGGGATGTGGAGGCTCAGGGCGTGCCACGGGTTACGGTCAGCTAGCCGGCACAATCCTGCCAATCGGCGGTCCCTACGGGACCGGCTTGCAGTTCTCACCCTCGGCCCGGCCACCACCATGCGCCGTCGCCGCCACCATGAGCGATCCGGCCGATCATCGGAAGTTTCCCTACGCCTCTCGTTCTTTCATAGACGGCCAGGGACCGTATCCACACTTGTTAGAGGAGTGGTGATCGGTTTTTTAGTGATGTTGGGTTGTTGTGTTGGTTTGGTTCGTTTTTGGGTTATATTGTGTTTTCTTTTGTGTTGCTACTTTAGTATGTTAGTCGTGTGCTTAGTTACATGTGTCTTGTTTAGGGTTGTGTGATGATTATAGTAGTGTCGAATTTGTTATGTCTGTCGTGGGCTTTTACATTTTGAGTTCATTAAGGGTTCAGTTTTGGTTTGTTTAGTTTGTAGGATAGTTTTGGTAGTTATGCACGTGATGCTATTCAAGGATCCCTATGGACCACTTCAAAAATCTTTTTAGAAAAACATAGTATAAATCTAGAGAGATCCGTAGGTCGTTAGATGCTCGGGAATTTCATGTTAGATAAGTAGGGAGACATAGTGAATCACCTCTAGGATATTCAAGAAACCAATTCTCAACTAGCCTATCGCACCCACACACAGATGATTTCTAGGGTATGCCTAGGATCCGAACCCGGCTTGCTAAGGTCCAACAAACCGTGGGAGCTTCTAAACACTAAAGTGATGAGACACTATAGAAAAAAAAGGATTCCCTTCGAGCCCTAAATATACTAAAAAAAAAAGTGGGATCTTCTAATCGGAATCCTGGGTACAGTCCGATGGGCCTTTCAAAGCCTAATGCCCTGAGCCAATTGGCCGGGAGTCATTGACTTCACTACCCGTTACATGGGACAGAGGATGGAAGTCTCTCACAAATTAGGGCCCTTAGGTTTAGTTGAGTGTTCGGGGTGAAGTTCGAGGGGAACTAAATGCCCGGTACCCTTAACCAACTGGTGGGGAGCCACCAACGAATCCCCGCTACAGGAACACTCACCATAACTTAAGGGCACTAGTTTTTCTTTTAGGAGTAGGTATTTTAAGTGAATACAAATTGTGTGTTCTTATCCTTCTGTAGTTAGACGCTTCCAAATAGGTTGGTTTAATTCAAGTTTAGGAGCATCGAAACCGAGTTGTACGCTAGGGATCATGTATCAAATGCACATAGGCTCCTTGGGAATGGCTATTGAAGATTTAGGAGGTTGAGTCACTAGTCAACTGAATCATGTTCAGCTGAGTTCCTTTGAAATTCAAATATCCTTATGGATCCTTTGAAATTCGAGTGAAAAGACAAGATTTGTAAGTCAGTCCATTTTGATCCTTCTTCTAGAAGCATAGGCATCACAATCATGGCTTCGAGTTTAGTATGTTCGGTTCTTGTGTATTGAGTTTGGAGTCAGTTTCTTGCTTAGGGACAAGCAAGAGGCTAGGTTTGGGGGTGTGATGAGTGCCTAAAACACTCATATTATACCCGCGTCCGCTTTATGTTTTTAGTTGATTTTACATTTAAATAAGCGCATGGTAGCCCAAGATCTGATTTATGGAGTTTTTTGTGAATTGCCGGTGAAGAGGATGGTTTTTGGCAATTTGGAGTTGAAAAGAAGAAGTAGGAGAAAAACTGACAGCAACGTCGCGACGTGCCAACGTCGCGACGTTCCAATGTCGTGACGTTCCAATGTCGTGATGTCGCGACGCCTAGTCAACAGAGAAAAGTCAATAAGTAACCCAACGTCGCAATGTTGCAACGTCGCGACGTCATCGCAATTTTTGCCTCATAATCATAAAAAGCAATGGAAACCTAATTTTGAGGCATCGAACAACGTCTTGTTTGGGTAGCGAAGCGAGCGATGGCGACTCGTATCGTGGAAAAGACATTGTTTTGTATTTTTCTTTCCGATAAACCTACGATGATTTATAATTGGTATTGTATTCCCGATCCAACATGTTCTATATTTATATTTAGGGTTTTGAGCAACCTATCATAATTGAATGGATTAAGGTTTAAACATATATATTATTCGGTTTTATTTATGATTCGCGTGATGCACTATATCTATGAGGTTAAATACATGGTAATGTCGGCCAACATTAGCATGATCACGGTAGGTATCAGGATCGAGATGGGACTCCCGGGGATCTGAATCGGCGACCTAAGTTAAATCGGTAAATAGAATATCTCGATTAAATTATGGCCATTAGGGTTAGAACATTTAATCATTTACAGTATTGGGTTGGGGCGAGATGCACCCCAGCCCCTGCGCAAGATGGCGGATATACCTTGAGAGAGGGGGTATCTTATAGGCACGATCTTACCAATCCTTCGAGAAGTCTATTAATGATGAGTAGTAATTCTATAAACAATAATCCATTAAAAGTAGCGGGGAGACAAATCCCTAATCTTTACATGCGAGTAATTCTACAAGATTAATTTGGCTTTATTTTAATCACACCGTTAGTTAGATGAAGTCGAGTTTAAGTCAAAATAATATTATAAGAACAATTTCGAGTAGTCCAACACTTCTCCGTGGATCGATATACACGTACTTAGGTACCTTTATATGTTACTTGATCTGACGCATGCACTTGCGCATGGCGTACGCATTCTACACATCAAGCTTTATTTATCGGCTAACCCCCCAAAGTTGATGTTGGATAAGAGCCTTGATTGGATTAGTATACATAAGATGTACACGTATCAGGAGATGATAACCCAGTGATAGTGCATAAATCAACAGTTGAAAGCACTGGATTCGATAGTTTCATCACATTGCAAATTTGAATAATTATTGATCTTAGATGGCTTGTTGGGCTAACCCCAAGGTCACTCGAAGTGATATTGGATTCCTTAATTACATACGAATGCAATTGGTATGATCAAGGATACCTACCCTTTTAACCCAAGATAGCTTGTTGGGCTAATCCCAAGATGATTCTCAGTGATATAGGATATCGACCTACTAGGAGAACCTCCATATAGGTTATCTCGGATCAATAGTGAGGGCTATGGATTCATAATAAAATAGTGGGAGCCATAATGTGTGATTATCAAGCCGTAATAATTATGCATTTTAAGTACAATCTAAGATAATCTCTTTTGTATCTAGGTTATAAGAATTAAACCATCTCAACGAATGTGAACGTACAAACGATAATGGATGACAAAATATTGATTGGGCCTAACTTCTTGGACTGGTTGAAGAATTTGAGAATAGTTCTCAAAGAAGAAAAAATAGCCTATGTCATTGCTAAGCCAATCTCTGAATCCCCAACCTGCGATTACTGAAAGTGTTGAGAATGGATATAAGAAATGCCAGTTGATAATGCGAGAAGCGAATTGTTTATCCACCTCCATGTCTGAGTTTCGAAGCGATTATCAGGCGAGGATGCATAATATTCCATAGTGCGCCATCTAAGTGAACATTATAATGAGCAGGAGGCCATTGAAGGGTTCAAAGTCGTAAGGCTTCTTTTTTACATCTCCAGTGTAGTGTGCACTGTAGATGTACAATCACATTAAGAGGTTGGATCAATTGGGTCATTAGATGGATCCTGAATTTAGTATAGACTTGATTTTGGCAAGGTTACCCGATAGTTTTGCATAGTTTATGCTCAACTATGAGATGGTCCATAAAATACCTACCATACCTAAATTAATCAACGTACTCAAAATGGTTGAAGGGAAAATGGCTAAGAAGAAAGGCAAAGAGACTACCCCTAAAGAGACTTCATCAAAGGGCATTTTCTTCCATTGTGGTCAAGATGGCCATTGGAAGAGGAACTACAAGGCCTACTTAGAGTTGAAGAACAAGGTGGCATGTGATGCACCATCATCTTCAGGTATTTATGTCATTACTGTTGATATTGTTTCTCTTAACAACATATGGGTTTGCGATACCAGTTGTGGCTCATACATATGGTTTGATATGCAGAGCCCAAGGAATAGTAGAAATCTCACAAAGGGAGATTCCGACCTTCGAATTGGTAATGATGCAAGAGTTGCAACCGTTTCCATTGGGACTTATGTTTTGAACCTCCCTTGTTTTTTTGTTTAAATTTGGAAGATTGCTATTATGTCCAAGCATTGACGAAGTACAATATTTTTGATTTCATGTTTGAACAAAAGGGTTTTATGTAATTTTGTGACAATGGTTACATTACGATGTCAATTATGCTAGTGGAACATTAAAGTAATGGAACTTACATATTGGATATGTTCATTCCAAATTAAATGTTAATGACAATAAAAGAACCGAAGAGAGATAATCTCAAATCATCTCACACATGGAATTGTTGCCTTCGCCCCACAAATGAGAAACACATGACTAAGTTGCACAGTAATGGTAACTTGGTGTCATTTTATTGTGAATTATTTGACAACTATGGATCCTGCTTGTTAGGGAAAGATGACAGGATTACCCTTTAAGGAAAAGGGTGAACGCACAGACGGACTATAGACCTAATACATACTTATGTATGTGGTCCTATGTCTGTGCATGCCAGAGATGGTTTTGTATACTTCATAACCTTCATCGATGACTATTCACGATATGGGTACTTGTATCTCATGAGGTATAAGTCTGAGGCCTTTGAAAGGTTCAAAGAATTCATAAATGAGGTAGAGAAACAACTTGGGAGAAGTATAAAATCACTTAGATCATATCAAGGTGGTGAGTATCAGCTGTTGCCGATTATCTCGCGATAATGGGACGGTCCCAATGTGACTCCACCTTACACGCCACAACACAATGGTGTGACTGAGAGAAGGAACCCAACCTTGTAAGACATGGTAAGGCCTATGATGGGCAAGGCAGAGCTACTCAAGTCAATTTAAAGGTATGCACATGAGACTGTTGTTTAAGTGTTAAACAAGGTCCAATCAAAGTCGGATGTGGTTAATCCATATGGGATATGGACAAACAAGGATCCCTATTTTCTCACCTGAATGTATGGGGTTATCCTGCTTAGAAGAAGCAAACTCTGTCAGACAAAGCTAGAGGCTAAATTGATGTGTCTATTTGTATCATCCTAAGGGAAGTTTTGACATCGCTTAAAAAACTTTGGAACAAAGGTTGTTTGTTTCAAAGCATGCTATCTTCTTAGAAAAGAGTTTCTCTTGAGAGAAGATAGTGGGAGCAATGATGAACTTGGTGAAGTTCAAAGTGCTTAAATAGACACAGATCAACTGACTTAATTTAAGGATGTTATTCATGGTGATGAAGCAACAACCAATCCTTCTAAAACACAAGCACATCGTATTAATAGTAGGATACATACTGTTCCAAAGAAATATAGATTTCTCATTAGTGAATAGAGGAACGTATTGCTCACAAAAATTGATGAGCCTACTACCCACGATGAAACTCTGAGTAACTCAGAACTTGACACATGGCTTGAAACCATAAACCCAAGGATTGATTCCATATGAATAGACCAAGAAGGGACTTTGGTTGATTCACCCAAAGGGATAAAACCCATAAGGTGAAAATGGATCTTCAAGAAGAAGACATACATTGAAGGTAATGTGATTACCTATAAAGCAAGGCTTGTGGCTAAAGGTTATCGTCAAAAAACAAGGAGTTGATTATGACGAGACTTTCAGTCCAATAGCTATGCTTAAATCCATAAGAATACTCCTAGCCATCGCCGCTCATTATGATTATGAGATATGGAAAGTGGATGTGAAGACGGCTTTCCTCAATAGAAGCATACCCGAGAAGGTGTATATGATATAGCCTAAAGGCTTCACATTTGGAAGTGGCAGTAAAGGATGCAAACTTCATAAATCCATTTATGGGTTGAAGTTAACATCTAGGAGTTGGAATATCCAATTTAAGGTGGAAATCAAAGAGTTTTATTTTTCACCAAAAAATGGGGAAGAGCCTTGTGTATATAAGAAGGCAAGCTGAAGTCTAGTCCTATTCCTAGTGTTATATGTGGACAACATATTAATTAGTGTAAATGATGTCTCATTGCTAAAATTGGTCAATATGATATTATATATACAATCTATACATATAATTGTTGTCCAAGAACATTCTCCTTGAAAGACCTCGGAGAAGCGACCTACTTGTTTGGGATAAAGACCTATAGAGATAGATCTAAAAGGTTGCTTGGTCTTTCACAGTCTACATACATAGACAAGATGCTGAAGATGTTTAGCATGGAGCAGTCCAAGAGAGGATATGTCCCTATGATTAGTGGGATCATGCTCTCAAAGTCTTTGTGTCCGTATACACAAGATGAGAGGACACGCATGAGTATGATACCATATGCTTCGGCTATAGGATCGATCATACACGCTTTGTTATGTACTATACCCAACGTATCATATGCTTTGAGAGTCATGAGCAAATACGAGTTTGACCAAGGTTAGGGTCATCGGGTGATTATCAAGGATATCCTTTATTACTTGAGAAGGACTAATGAAATATTCTTGATTAAAGGGGATGGGCATCTTAAAGTAAGATACCAAATGTTGATATGATAAAGATGACTTCGAATCTCAATCAGGCTAAAAGTTCACGTTGAATGGCGAAACAGTCAGTTAGAAGAGTTCTAAGTAAGAGATTATTGTGGATTCTATAATTGAATCAGAGTACATCGTTGATTCCAATGGCAGCATAAGGAAGTGGTTTGGACAAGTAAGTTCATTTATGAACTACAAGTGGTCTCCTACATTGTTGATCCGATACTGAAGTATTGGGATAACGATGGAGCCATTGCTAAAACTAAAGGAACCAAGGCCTCATCAAAGGTCTGAACTAGTACTCAGAGTAATGCCATTTGATTTGAGAAATCATTTGTTATCATGATGTAAAGATAGAGATATGCCCACTGGTCAAAATCCTTAAGATCTCTTGGCGAAGTGCCACTGGTCCCCATGGTCACTTCCTCATGAGAAGTACAATTCTCACAAACTTGCCAAAGGTTTGAGATACAAAGGCAATTGGATTTAGCACAAGTGGGAGTTTGTTAGAGAAGTGCTCTAAAGGCAATCGCTATTAGCACTTATTGTACGCATAACATATTATTTAATATGTCAGGTGTAACACCCGGAAATATACCCTAGTCGTTTTCGACATGTTTAGGGTATTTTGTAAGCAAAATTTGAATGTTTCGTGATTTAAATGCGAAACATGGAAATTGAGGAAACCAGAAATTGTACAATACTTAAGGACAAAATTGTAATTTGTAAAAAGGGGCCTAAAAGATAGGAATTGAAAAGATTAGAGGCCAGAATAAAATAAAGGAAACTTGAAATACAAATGGTCAAGAGTTGAAGGACCAAAAAACAAATAAAGAAACTTAACCCAAAAATGGGTTTTTGAGAGCCAAACAAGGCCTAAGAGATATTTTTGATTTAAGACCAAAAATTGGTCTCATTTGTAGGAAGAACAAACCGTGAAGGGGGAAAAGAAGAGAAGAGGAAGAGGAAGAAGAAGAAGAGAAGAAGAGGAGGAGGGAGATCAAGCTAAGGTATGGATTCTTGTATGGATTCTATGATTTTTGGTATGGATATTACATGGAAAGTGAGGATCTTATGGTTTTGTATGGAATTCTAGAGAATTTTATGAGTTCCAAACCTAGGGTTTAGTTAGGAATTGATCCTAACTCTAGGTTTTAATGAAATTGAGTTGAAAAACTCTAGTTTGGTTAATATAAGCATGGAACTCTCCCCTTGAGTTTGAATTTATGAATTAATTGCAAAGTAATGGAGGTTGGGTTGAACAAACCCTAGTTAATCCTTGTGTTTTGGTTTGTGTATGGGTTAAGACCCATATTAGAGTTGTTTGGGAGTATTCATGAAAGGTTTTGAAGAAACATATGTATTGAAAGATGATTAAAGGTTCTAAACCATCATTTCAAGATGAATTTGGAGTGGTTTTGATGTGTATATGGAGTATTGAGTTGATTTGGGTATCAACATATGGAAAAATGGAAGAAAATCCAACATTCTGGGCAAAATTCAAGCACTTGTACCGGTACAGGTCAGAGTTGTACCGGTACAACTAGTGTTCTGTTTTTCTATTTTGACAAGTCTTTGTATTTTGGCCATAACTTGCACCTTTCTGATCCGATTTGAGTGATTCAAGTTGCTGGTTAAAATAGACTTCGACGAGCATAAAACATCCAGAAATAGGCACCCTCAAACTCAGATCCTATGTGGCCCAAAAATTCACTCAAAGTAGGGCTATGTTCAAGCCACCTCTCGTTCACTTTTGAACATAGAGTATCCGGGTTGTTCCCGACGATCTTTGAGAGCTCTTCTCTGGTGTCCGATTTGGGTGATTCTAGTTGGAGGAGAACCCTTAGCACCTTAGATTTAAAGGAGTACAAAGAACCAGTGTCAAGTATAGAGTCAAGGCACTGGAAAATGAGTATTTTAAACCGTCCCGGGAGTAAAACGGGTAAAATGACTAGTTTGGCATGAAAATGTCATAATCTCGAAGCCTGAAGATTCAATTGGAATGATTCCAATTTCTGAGTAAAGTTGATTCATAGAGGAACAAGAATACATGAATGTTGTGCGAATACATATGCAACACATTGTATAAGTATATGTCTATGATAAGGATAAGTACATGTATAAGTCTATGAAATGCCATATGTAATAGGCATGAAACAAGGAAAAATATAGGAAATGCAATATGTATAGCTGTGTTCATGCAACATGAATAGGATATGAAATATGAAAACGAACTGAAACAGGAACATGAACATGAAAAGAAATATGTCATGAACATAGAATGTGATTAAGATACATTATGAGTTATGAAAGACATATGATAATATGACTACCTAGGACCGAAAAATGAATGAATGGACGTCCTGTTGGTGCTTCGGCACTCCTGTTGGTGCTTCAGCACTCCTGTTGGTGCTTCGGCACTCCTGCTGGTGCTTCGACACTCCTGTTGGTGCTTCAAGACTCCCGTCGGTGCCCCGACACTCTCATGGGTACTTCTAAGATTCCCGGGCTGCGCTACGACACTCCTATCACGGTAGCCACGCTTTGATCGGGTGCTTCGACACTCCTACCGGTGCTACGCACTCCTATTACGTGGTGTAGGCACATTCCTCGAATGGCGCCAGCACTCCCCGTCAAGTCCTACGCACCCCAAGATCAGATTGTACCTTCGGTACTTACTGCATCATGCTCTACTCATTTCTTATGGTCGGGTCTAGGTACAACAAAGCTATATGATAAGAATCAATAAAGAATAAGAGTAAAGATCCGAACGTATTCAGATTCTTGGTGTAGTACCTACTGCATCCCGTATTTGATTAATCTTTGAGTACCTACGGTACTCCCGCATCAAGAAATAAGTATAAGTTCTCAGAGTACCTATGGTACCCCGTTCGCAAAAAATAAGTATAAGTTCAGTAGTACCTACGAGTACTCCCGTATTGATAAAATAAGGATAAGTCCAAGAAGACTCACAAAGTACTCGTATCTGCAGAAAATAACTATAAGTCCAAAGATACCTTCGTTACTTCCGTATCTGCAATATAAGTATAATGAATTCGTAGTACCCTACGTACTTTTGCATACGAATAAGCTCAAACTCCTACGGAGATCCGAATAAGCATAAGCCTGCGAGGCGATAAGAAATTGTATAAATCTAAAGATGACTCGATATGAACCGACAAATCATGGTTTCTGGGGATATGTTCGAACTGTGATAAACCCGTATATATTTGATGATCTCGCACTCTACGAAGGACTAATGTTCAGATCTCGTATAAGTCCGGACCGACCTTGTATGTGATATGATTCTCGACCTGCTCGACTTATCGCATCAGGGTACCTCTTCGTACAAGAATAAGATCCGAAATACAAGTGTAGTTCCGGTGAAGACTGTGATATACTTCGTGAGTACAAGCATAAGATACGGTACCAAAGATAAATTTTAGTACTTAGAAGTACTTCCAGAGCAAGAATAAGTTCCACTACCAAGATAATGCTCCGTAATCTCTCGTGATACCTAATGTACCTCCGAACAAGTGTAAACTCCGTAGTATAAGTATAAGTTCAGAACTCCATGTGAGATCCTAGATAGATATAAGTACCCGATACGTGTTTAAGTACCTCCCGTATAAGCATAAGTTCCGCAACTCCACTTCTGAGATCGAAATGAGTATAAGCTTGAGATAAGTATAAGTACATGTATAAGTCGCGATAAATATACTTAGGTAAACGGCAATAAGTATAAGATTCGAATAAGAATAAGGTTCCAAGTATAAGATCCGTGAAGACATGTATAGGATCCCGTAAGACAAGAATAAGCCTCAGAATACCGTGATAAGATCCGTAAGACAAGGATATGCCCTGTAGTACAAGCATAAGATACAAAGATTCTCAGATAAGTATAAGTCCCATAGCACCTACTCTGGTACTTCTCGCATTCCTCGATTGATTTAGCACTCCACGATACTCAGATCCGACACTCGCAAGATCACGGCACCAGTCCCCGATTAACTTCTATAGTACCTATGGCATCTTGCATAAGTATATGTCTGATTGTATAATAACAAAGCCATGGAACATAAACCATGCAAATTTGAATAAAAAGGAATTCATTCCAGCCTTCGATTATATATATACTTATCTCTCAGAGTAGACTTATACTCCTATGGAGATGTAAGAATTTTGTTAAAAAGTCATGGTACAAGTAGATAGAATTATGTCAATGACATGAATAGGAAAAAGACCAAAACCCGAGAGTTATGATACATGTAAGTGAGACGACTAGATGTCTCGCCATCGATATGTCTAAGTTTGCTCTGAATATGATCTGACCTATTATACAATTAGATTATATGAATTCATGAAGACTTTGATATGTCTCGTTATATGTTTATCATGATCTCGCCTAAATGCATGCTCAGATAAGTTATAAGATATGTTTCCCACTCGCTATGCTTTAGCACGGGGTTTTTAACCGTAGGTACAGGAGAAGACGCCCCAAAACATCCGCGACATACCGCCAACATTCACTTGTAAGGGTTCACTACATGTAGGTTCCGCGCTCGATTTGTAAATGTAAACGACAGTTTTTGTATTTGTAAACGGGACTCAGGAATGTGTATAGATTTTGATGGACACAACTCGTGGTAGTTCTTTGATATGTTTAGACATTTTGATTCTGAGAGGTAAGATGTGGGCCATACCCACAGTACCGCTTGGCTTTTAAAAATATCGTAAAGAGTCCCAAAGATAGTGGTCTCTCACCCCGAACTCGGTTCGGATCCGCCAATCGGGTTGGACCGGGAATCGGGGCGTGACATCAGGCTTATTCATTTATTCGGTATTCATAAGTTGAATTGATATAGATTTTTAATCGAATTAATAAAGTCCATGATACATAACATAGCATGAAGGAAATCATGATGGGATCATGATAATAAGATTCCTATCATGTGCAATTATATTAGTGTCTAAATTATCCCTAGTCATAGGATCAACAATACCGACATTGTTGATCCGTGAAGACTAGCAATATGTCAGCAATTCTTAATTGATCAAGTAGTAGATCTTATAAACTGTGATCAAGAGTTTATCAGAGTCATGCAGGGATGCTTGCAAGAGTAGCTGTTATTATCAAGACCTATAATGGTATGTAAATCTATATGGATCATCTATTAAATGTAGATGATTGTCTCATCATAGCAATGGTGCAAGCATCCTTAGACTTTAGGTGCTAAAGGATATCTTGGATATTGATCCTGTAATTTGACCTCAATCCATGTCGCTCTCAAGGGGCTCTCATCGATGAGGATTGGGCAAGTAGCTCGAGGTGTTCGGAGGTACTGAGTACCATCAAAGGATCGCCTTACCAATAAAGGGAGAGTATACCTAAGGCCTCTTGTTGATCCATTACTCTGAATCTCTAGCCAGAGGAAAATACCTTGAGGAAAGGTCTTCAAGTGTGCATAAAGGTTGAGTGATGAACTGTGGACAAGATAAATATCAATGGGCTAGGTGTGCATAGCTACCAGTTGGGAGATACACAATCGTCTACGGTTCGAATCCAAGTAAGGTACATAGTTCGTGAAAGGACCGAATCGCTGCGGGTATTTGTCTATGGGAAGGGTATGCGCTAGACCATTGACTCTCCAGAATACTTGGGGGTCATGATGTGTCAAGAAGATACTAATTGCTGACTTGCTTGATTCAATGGTTGAATCAAGTGGCCAACATAACCAGAACCTAATGGGTCACACACTTAGAAGAGTGTGGTGCTGATATGAAACGGATTTAGATATGATCTAAATATAAGGGAGTTAATTCTCGTGAATGAAATGTCACAGGATTAGTGGAATCCCGGGAAGCTGAAGTTTCACTGAGAGATAATAGGTTTAGGCTTGTACCCCATTGGGCCATGTGGAACTCTCGCCATAACGATGTGGATGCGTGTAACCTATCATCACTCAAAGTGAGGGGCATTTTAGTCATTTCAAAGGATGGGGTTTTCCTATAAATAGAATGTTATCGAAACCCTAATTCGATGATGCTCTTTTGAGACAAATAGAGAGTTCATGAGAAAAATCCATGTGTGTGTTCTCTCATCTCCAAAGAAGATGTTCTAGAGTTTGAGAGACCCAGGTTTGGCTTCCTCTTCAAATCGGGACTTGGATAGCACAAGGACCCTTTCCGAGACCATTGCCTTGGAGGTTGTCAGCTCCACTCTTCGTGTGGATACCGTTAGAGGCAAACCTAGGACTTGGTTCACTTCAGTCTAAAGCTGCCTTGACCACTAGCTCGGTTTTTGGAACCGACACAAGGTAATCCTATAGCCTTCTCTTTGTTATAGAACCAGTTTTGATGCTACTAGGGGTCCTTGGATAGGTTTTTTTGGGATTTTTTTTCCACTCAAGTATCGAAAGCAACGCCACCCACAAACCCTTCAAATAATTCGCCTTAATCTCAGTTTCATTTTATCCTTTTATTCTCCTTCGGCTTCTCAAAATACAACTTTTATTCTACACAACTCGAACCATGTGTCCCTGTTTTCCACAGCCAAAGCAAGCTCTTACCACATGTTTTTTACCACAAGTAGGACAAATCCCATCTGAATTTTGTGTTGCCTTACCTTTCCTCTGATTTCTACTTAGAGCAAACTTTTTCTGTGCTTGGTTACCATGAGCACCATCACTCCTATTCCTCTTCCTTTGTTGTTCCCTATATTGGTAAAGCTCTTTGTTTGTCTATGATTATATAGACTAAAAACCTTCAAATTTACATAGTTATAAGAGCCTTACAACTCTCTTGCATCTTTGTCAACTTGGAATTACTTGGATATAACTGATAAAATGAATTTATATGCTTGATTTGAAAATGGTTTTAGTCTAAGATGACCGCAAGTGCAATGCATCATACAAGAAAATGGATGTAAGTCCGTATATCATTCCCATGTGATTGACAAAATCAAATTCACTACTCCCAACTACTCAAGATCCATACTTATCTAAATCTCTTAACAAGTATAAATGAATCATTATCCTCGAAATATCTTTAAAATCTATTTCAAAATCTAATTTAACAAAATAATGAACAAACCAAAATTATAAAATAAATAAACCGAATCGAATAAGCTCTCAAGAAGAATGAACATTAAAAGGGAATACTGTGAAACAGTCAATTTCTGCACAATAAAACATGATACTCTGTTCTTCTTCTGGATATAGATTTGTTGAAGATCCCTATGAATGCAAGTGGATTTCTCCATACTTCACTGATTAGATGTCCCTACTTCTTTTGAAGACAAACATCTAACCAGCTACTTGTAATTTTGCTCATTCTTCTCAAGATCTAGGTATTTTTCTTTCTCAATACTTCATACCCAGTTTTGAAGACTACAGATGTTTTTCCAACCCAAGACAGGGTCATTGCAAACTCCACAACTTGATTGATAACTCATCCCTATAATCAAATGGTTATTTCCCTTTCCTTGATTAGATCTCTACTAACACAGGTGCAGGATTTTTTTTCCAAAAGATTAATGGTGAAATCTCTAATCATTCAAATTGATAATTGATCCCATCCTACTTCAATTATGAGTGAAATGGGTATTTATCAAGATGAACTCTCAGAGCTCATTAGTTCATCAAAGATATTCTAACATACACACTAATGGAGTGTTCCTAACTCTCAAGAAATTCCTTCAGGTCCCTCAGGGCCTCCCTTAAATTAGAGTAGGTTCTAATGACCGGGAAGCGTATTCAATGCTCATTGAGAACAAGTAGATTTTACGCACAATATCAACCAAATAAATCTAAACCCGACACTTCTTTTGATTTGTGCGTGAAAGATTAGCCGGCTAAATAAATCTAATTAACTAAGTCGTGCTTCTGGCAAGCTGCTTTACAAACTACAATGGAGCATCGATCAATTACACCCTGAAAAGAAACAAAATCTATAAATTATCTAAATTTCATTTCCGTCGTGCAATTGTCATAAAGAGAATAAGGAAAATTTTAATCCAAATGCTAACATTCCAATGCATTGTTAGTTCGCATCCAAAAGAAAAGAAAAGAAAAGAAAAATCTACTCTAAAATATACAATGGATTTCTTCTTCCCCAAGTTCTGGACTCCCAAAAAATGGAAAAGTTCAAAAGTAAAGTTTTTTTTTTACAAAAGATGCGGGTGTCTATTTATAAGCTCCAAAATTGGGCCTAAATTCCAAAGCTCCGTGCAAATTCCCCAAAGAGTACCTACCGCTGGCAAACGGTGCCGCAACTTCGCATCGGAGTCACGACCGATTATCTCATATGTCTGTTAAGTTGTCGTGACCTTAGATACTGGTCGCAACGCCTATTCTTTTTCTTTTTGTTCTTGCACTTGTTGAGTTGCGACCTAACATCTTAAGTTGGGACTAAATTTCTTACAGCTGCCTTGATTAATGGTCGCGACCTCGTTGACTCAATTGTTTTCAGGAGTTGACATCACGACTACAATCCCACATCACGACTGAGCTCTGTCTGTCTTCTACTACATTCTGTGTCGCGACCCATTTCGTGTCGCACCACTTTTCGTCGCCACCTTCTTCAGCCTCTAGTCATGACTTCTTTTCCGGGGTTGCGAATTCTTTGTTTGATCTTCATTCTCATGCAGCAAGGTTTGTCGCGGACTTCGATAATGCTGCGACTAAGTAATTCTCTTATCACAACATTTTCGATCGCG
Organism: Tetrastigma voinierianum; assembly: GCA_016808115.1. Classification (NCBI taxonomy): domain Eukaryota; kingdom Viridiplantae; phylum Streptophyta; class Magnoliopsida; order Vitales; family Vitaceae; genus Tetrastigma; species Tetrastigma voinierianum. The sequence goes on along the minus strand of JAEQBH010004385.1, from coordinate 95,540 downwards.
ACCTCAAAAGCACATCACGACCTTGAATTCTTTACATTCAATCTCAACTTCAATGTTTAGTCACAACAGGTTCTTCTTAGTTCCATTGATGTTCCTGGTCGTGACCTTAAAAGCACGTCGCGACCTCTTTGTTACCTCAGCCGCCCCTTTGTCTTTTGTCTCGCTTATACTTAGTCGTGACACTCATCATCATTGTGGCGACCTTCATCCTCATCAAGCATCGAATTTCGTCTGACCGCAAGAAACCTGGTCACAACCTCAATTGATATTCCTTGCCTTCCTTCTGGTTGCAACCCTAATTTTTAGTTGAAACCATTTTCCTTACTCCAACCTCTATTCTAGATCACGACCTTAAAATGGCGTCGCAACCTCATGGTTACTCTTTTTCTGATAGGTTTATGTTCCATTTGCTTAAATGTAGTCATGACCTAAATTGATCGTTTCAAGACTTCTTCGTGTCGCGATTCGAATGATCGTAGCGACCCTCCCTTTGGTTCTTCAACTTACATTTAGTCGCAACCTGAAAACCTCCATGTAGAGACTCCCCATCAGCTTCTCTTCATGTCGCAACTGAAAAGCACGTCATGACTTCGAGTCGAAGTCTTCCATTTTTAAGAACTAGTCGCAACTCCGCTTCCTACGTAGACCTCATCCGGCTTCATCAACCGATCAACGCCGCGACCCCAAGTTTATGATGCGACCTATAGTGTTCCCATTTATAGCCGCTGATCTCGTATTGGTGTCGACCTCGATTCTTCCTCAATGTTCCTTCGCCCCGTGAACTCTTCCTGGTCGTGAATGTCTCTTTGCCGGGTGCTTTGGTACGCAACCTCACTGCCAAATATCAGTCTGCTTCGCACTTCCATTTTCCTCATGATTTAAAGCCCGCGGTAAACGCGACCTGAAACAATCAAACATAGTCCTCGTCGCATCACTGAAGCAGTACCTCATCCCTACTATTAGACCGTTTCTCTGGCCTTGGCCAGGCTTTTGTTCTAATGTAATTTCCTGCAAAATAAAATTTGAGTAAAATATCCATGTTTCTGCATATTAATCAAGATTCATATCAGAATATAAATTAAAATGGATTAAAAATCCAATGAGTTTTTACTCATCAAATTCCCCTAAACTTAAAATTTTGCTTGTCCTCAAGCAAAGAAAAGAAAGAATTGCTTGTCCTCAAACAATTGAGCTTTATTTTTAAGAGCATTTTTCTGATTTAAACCACAGTCTTTATTATTCCACCATTTGACTTGAACAAGAAGGTTGCAGTATTATCTGAAATTCAGTCATTAATTATGAAAAATGGAATGTTTTCACCCTCCATCACAAATAAGCTGATGAAATTTGTATAAACACTACCAATAATCTTGTTATGTGAGTGTGTGTAGGTCTTCTTCCTATTTATCTTTTTGTGAAATTAGTTAACTTTGGAATTTCTCCTTAGAAACCAATTTAAGTCCCATAGGGCTTGTTTCTTCATATTGATTCCCACTAATGTAGCAACCTAACCTTCAAGATCAAAAGGTCTTTTCAGTTTCAGGAATGTTAGGCTCGTAATCAGTAGATAAATGGAAATTTAGGGGATGCAAATTACCTGTGATTACATTCTTTTCTTTCGTATAATGGCCTCATCTTTGATCCTTTTCTTTCCCCTTTAATGTAAACTTCCCCTTCAACTTATCGCCCGCCTTTACTGAACTCGCCCAAAGAATTAGAATAGCATGTTTTGTCTTCTTAGGCTTTCTATCACTCTTAGAGAACTCTCACAAGCAACCCCATACCAGTTGGCATTAGGGTACTAGGTGTTAAAACACCCCTACGAACTTAATTGTTCAAGAGAGATAGGCAACAAGACAAAACTTATTCCTTTTTTAATTTCTTTTTCTTTATCTATAGTTCTTCAATTTATTTTTCCTCATTCATCTTTGTGATCCAAAAGAAATATATTCCCCCAAACTTGTTCCTTTCTGCATAGTAAACCTTCCTGTTCTAAAAATTGGATAATTTTTTGGGTTCTTTCTGTGGTATTAATTCTAAGAAGGGAATTCAGGTCTTCACTACCGTTATTCAAGAAATTAGGCTTTAGGCTCAATCATGGAACTAGAGTGTATGCTTTTGCATATAATGATGGTAGGCTTGAAAAGGTTCAAATTTCCAAGGATAGCCTCTATCATTTCTTGTTAGATGTTTATGCCTAGGATTTCACCTCAACCAATAATCTAACAAGTTCTAGTACCTTATGTTTTTGAGTTTGGATCATTCCAAAAGATGTTCCTAATCCCTCTTAAAGTATTAAGATTTTCTGCATTCGTGGCATAGTTTTTCCAAGATTTGTGCGACCTAGTTGTTTACACTAAAATTCAATCATTTTATTTCCGTCTCTTTCAATCGTGTATTTTTTCCCCCGATTCCCAATTTAAACCTGATTTAAAATAATACCTTAACTTCTTATTCAAGTTCCATGACTTATGCTCTAACCTTTCTCAAAGCATTGTTTTGGGCCTAATTATTGTTTGTTGTGCCAATTTACAAATTAAGCTTGAATGTTTAACTCATTTCTTTCATAACAGCATGTACTGACACTACCAACATAATCCAATCAATTCAGTCCATGAACATTTTACATTCCCACCTTCAGGTCCCAATCAACAATTCACCCAACAACAATATTCACACTACAGCATTATTCAAAACAGAAAAACCAATTATCAGCAATTAACTACTATCACTTATGCAACACACAAAACCCTTTCAATGAATCAAAAGAGTATTTCTTAATGCTAAGGAAAGATGGCAATTAAGGACATTACAAAAGAGTGCTTATTTCCTTCTTTTATAGGCCTTGGGAGGGTATGGAGATGCTCGGAGGATCTACATCAAGGCTAGCTGTACTAGGATCAAATTGGGAAGGTCATCTCGATCTTTTTTCTCATAAGCAAGGGGGTATTTCCTTCCTCGTTAAATATATCGCCACTAATCTGCAACATGTGGCATTAAAGGTCTGTTTTAACTCATCCTTATTAACTCGTCCTTTTCCAATTATGGAGATACACCTGCAGCTTGACAAGTTCTCAAGTGATTCAAGTCTAGGCTCTCCAGCCAAATCTTCTTTCCGTAGGCATCATTGTCTTCAAGATGTTTATCTCTCTCCTTCATCAACCTCCCAAACTCTTTGAACTGCTCCTTGTATAGATATTTGAAGGCCTCTATTTTCTTCAACATATTCCTTTCCATCTCTACTTCTCTCTTTCTTAATATGGTAAGTAGTTCTGCATCTCTTTTGAATTGGTTATTATAAAAGGCTTCCAAACTTGCCTTCATTCTCTCATTTATTTTTCTTCTTCTTTTAACTCTTCCTTCCATTCTTCCTTTCGCTCAAATTCCGTTCCCATTTTGTTCTCTTTTTCCTTCTAAATTCATCTTCAATCCTAATCTCAACAAAGGTTTTTTCCATTTTTGGCCCCTTCCATGTCTTTCTTCATGGATTTGAGCATTTCCATTATCTCTCAGCCCTTCATTCCTTCGAGCTTTCTACTGCTCGATAGTTTTTGTTAACTCGGGATGGGGGAGGGCTCAACGGGCTCATTCCGATGGTATCGTCTACTACCGTTGAGTGAGAATGTCTTTGAAATTGCTTCCATTTCTCAGATTCTCCTCACCAGGCTCTCGCTTCGCCTACCAACCCTCTTCTTCTGTCTGGCCCTTGATAGCCCCTATATCAGAGGTGAAACCCGAGGACATTGTTCCTCTTCTTCCCAAACTCCTTGCACCCCTACTGGGATACACAATCTAGTGATGGTGGTTAGGTGAGGGATCGGTCCTCTCTTATTGCTTAGGTGGTATCCTCTTATTGAGCCTTCAATTAGGCCCCCAACATTCATCTTATAACCTTTTAACAGGGCATATAGAATCATAGCCTCTTGCTTCTTCACTGAGCATAAATGTTTTGTTGGGATGATGATCGAGCAGATGAAGTAAAATCATACTTGGCTTTTCAGAAAACTCCCCTACCGATGGCATAGTGTGGTTTTCTGTTTCGCTCCCATTTCCTCACTAAGTATCAACAAGCTGATAGGATTTTATCATAGTTTGGGTCAAGCGACCTCTTTGAATTTCGACCATGTCAGGTCCTTCAACTTGAAGATCTTGTCTTCGATCCTCAGTGTTCCTAATGGTACCTGCATTCCCTCTCACAAAAAACCTATCATCATCCCCCATCTCCACCATTCGCGCAGAATTCTCTTGCCAAAGCAAAGAAACTCGGTGCTTCAGGTTTCGCAAAAGAGCTCCATCCCCTCTTCTCTATTAATCTCCGCAAAAGGGGAAATCGCCTTCCCAAAACCCCTCCTATAAAGCCCTTGCTCATTAGCCGCATTGCTCCATAAACCTCGAGCTTCTGCAAAGACGAAATCCTTTTCTTCCTCTATTTCTCCTTTCTTTTCATGCTATGTAGTTCTCTTTCTCTTGGTAGCTCTTTCTTCTACAAATTACTTCTTCCTCTTCGTTGAGTTTCGTTCACATTGGTTCTTCAAAGTTGAGGTTCCAATGAACCCTTCCTCCGCCCCGACATACTCACACATAATCTCGTTGATCATTCCATTAAGATCCGGAATATCACTCTGATTTGCCACCATGAGTGAAAATTTTTGAGGGTAAACTGGCTCGCACTGGCCAGGTTTGAGATTTGAAGAATAGAAAGTAGAAGTGGTGAAGAGAGTTGGAAAGAAGTGAAGTTGAATTGAAGTTTTGTATGAAATGGATTTTCGGCTTCACACTTGTTTTCACGGGGTTTCGAGGTTGCGATTACCGAACGGGAGTCGCAACATTAAATTTTGAGTCACCACACTAATGAGTTTCATTAACTCCCCTCGTAACTGTCGCTACGCCCTATTCAAAAAGTTAAGACCTAAATTCATTAGGAGTTAACCAATTCTAGTCGCGACCTAATCAGCCATGAATTCGAGATGGTCTCAACAGAGGGATCGATGTTAAGTGACCAAATTTTCTAATCCTAATTCTAACAATTCCATTTCAAACAAGTTCAATTCAATAAATACAATCAAAACAAGTACAATTCATCCTCGGCATTCAAACATTCACCAAATCAACTCAATAATGCAACAGATTTAAAATTGAATCAAAAATTAAAATTTCCCCAAAAATTAAATCATGCTTTATCTGAAACAAATAAAGATTAATCGTAGAAGAGTATACTACCTTTTGTCTCGTGTGCACCGGAAGCTCGATGTAGAGATCTCCTCCTCAGACACTTTTATCGGGTCTCCGTAAGGAACATACGTAACTTAAATCAGTAATAATAAAATCACACAAAGCTACTAAAAAAAAAATAAAAAATTCTAGCATAAAACTCAAAACTTAAAACAAACTGTAGTGTGGGTTGCCTCCCACAAAGCAGCCGCTTTGAGTCCCACCGACTTGTCGCTATTAAATCCTCGCTTCTTCAAATTTTTCTCACTCAAAACTAATAGGAATCATTTTTCAATCAATTTCCAAGCAGAAGGTCAACTTCCTACCATTGACTTTGAATTCTCTATTACCGGGTTCTGTCACCGCTTCCAAAGGTTGTACTTGATAAATACACTGTGATATGGTCTACTCCATTTTGATTTCAGCTTCCCGAAAGGAGCGCCTCAAACTTAATAATGTGACTCGATCTCCTCATTTTAAATTCTTTCCTCAAAACTTTGATCAGCGCCGATTTCTTTGTTCTATCTTTGTACCTGGCATCATCATAGGCCTCATTCCTTAGCTCTTCCAATTCATTCAAATGAGTGCCTTTTCTTAAAGCAAATTCTCAAGTCAAAGTTCACTTCGATAGCCAACATACCTTTGTATTCCAATTCTGTGAGGAAGGTGACAAGGTTACTATAGACAACTCAGAGTGGGGACATTCCAATGTGAGTTTTATAAGCAAATTCAGATGCCAATGCATCATCAAGTTTCAAAGACTGATCTCTAATTGAGCTACTTTTTCGAGAATTTTCTTTATCTCCTTAATAGAAATCCTACCGCTTCATTTTGTTGAGGATGATAAGACAAGCCCATAATGTGTTTGATTCCATATTTGCTCATGAGTCTATCAAACACCTGATTTGCAAAGTGGCTTCCTCCATCACTGATGATAGTTTTGGGTGCCCCAAATCTGCTCAAAATATTCCTTTGTAAAAAACCCACAACTGTATTACCATCATTTTTGGGACAAGCTGATGCCTCAACCCATTTGGATACATAATCTACAGCTAGGAGTCTGTATAGATTTCCAACTGAAGGTGGAAAAGGCCCCATAAAGTCTATTCCCCAAACATCAAATAGTTGCATCACTAGGATACCTTGCAGGGGCATTTCATGCCTTTTGCTAACATTTCCCATTCTTTAGCATTGATCATAAAGTTTCACCCATTCAAAACAATCCTTGAAAATAGTAGGCCAATAAAAACCTGATTGGAGAATTTTGTGGGCTGTTTTGTCTCCTGCAAAGTGTCCTCCATATGGTGATACTTTGATGACATTCATGTGGGATCTTGCCTTGCCTAATTTCTGGTACACACCTCCCGACATTTCATGGTCGCCTCCTCTTAAACAATAGTGGGTCATCCCAAATGTAAAACCTGCTGTCAGTCCTTAATTTTTTTTCTCTATTGGTAGCTAAGTTCTAGTGGCATAACCCCACATGCTAAGAAGTTGACAATATCGGCATACCAAGGTGATTGAAGTGACAATTGGAATAACTGTTCATCTGGAAAATATTCTGCTATTTCTTTTTCTTCTTCTTGTACAACAGGCTATTCAACTCTTGACAAGTGATCAGCTATCACATTGTCACAAATCCTTCGTTTTTGATCTCTGTGATCAAATTCCGTAATAACAATACCCACCCGACCGCTCGCTTTGCTTCTTCTTTGCCATCAGATACTTAATTGCAGCATGATGAGTATGGATAATGACATGGGGCCCCAATATGTATGGCCTAAATTTTTCACATTCAAATACAATGGCCAACATCTACTTTTCAATAGTTGAGTAATTCTCTTGAGCTTCATTAAAGGTTTTGCTGGCATAATATATGGCCTTAAACATCTTGTCAGCTTCTTGTCCTTAACAAACCCTATCAGATAATAATTCTAAGATCACACATGATTTCAAACTCCTTGTTCCAATCTGGTTTTGCCCTGATGGGAGCTTCAACTAATCTTGATCTGATCTCTTCAAAAGACCTCTGGCATGACTCATCAAACTTAAACTTGACATCTTTTTCCATCAATCTACATAATGGCCTATCAATTTTAGAGAAGTCTCCATAAATCTTCAGAAAAACCAAAGATGTCCCCAAGAAACTTCTTATCTCTTGATCGTTGATGGTGGCATAAGATTTTATAATTGAAACTCTTTGTTGCTACTTCAAACTCTCAAACAGAGAAATCATTTTCCTGGCGACAATGCCTTCTATTACCATAAAATGGCATTTTTCCCAATTCAAGGCTAGATTCTTATCCTAGTACCTGTGAAGTACTGTCCCCAAATTATGCAAGCAATTTTCAAAACTGGATCCATAAACTGTGAAATCATCCATGAAGATCTCCATAACTTCCTCTGCCAAACTGAATGAGTGGGACATCATGCACCTTCAAATGCAAGCAGAGCACTACACAAACCAAATGGCATTCTTCTAAAAGAAAAAGTACCAAATGGACATGTAAAAGTGGTTTTCTCCTGGTCCTCAGGTGCAATGGAAATTTTATTGTATCCAGAATATCCATCAAGAAAACAGAAGTAAGGGTGTCCTGCTAACCTATCTAACATCTTATCAATGAAAGGCAGGGGAAAATGATCATTTCCGGGTCATAAAGATTTAGTTTCCTCAGAATCTATGGACACCCTCCATCCCGTCACAGCTCTTGTAGGAATTAATCTATTCTCTCATTTCGATCACAAGAATCCACCCTTTTTGGGAACCACATGAACTGGGCTCACCTAAGAGCTGTCTGATATTGCATATATAAAACCTACATTCAACCATTTCAGAACCACTTTTCTAACAACATCTTTCATCACAGGATTCAGCCTCCTTTGGTGTTCAATAGCATTCTTTGCATCATCATTCAACAATATCTGCGGTATGCAAATGGAGGGACTGATACCCTTTAGATCCTTAATTGACCAAGAAATAGCTTCCTTGTACTTCCTCAGAATTTGCATAAGCTTTTGTTATTCAATTTCAGTCAATGGAGCTGATATGATTACTGGTTTTCCTTTTTCTGGTTCTAAGAAAGCATATTTCAAATGATTGGGCAATTCTTTCAATATTACCCCTTCTGCACTAGTCTCTTTGTTCAAGAGGCTGCTCGCCGCATACATGTTCTCGATTGCTCGCTCGCGTAAGACTACTTTGTTTTGCCAACTGGAAGGCAACAATTCATAATCAATACTCTCAAGATAATGGAAATTCATCTCATTTTCATTGATAGAATGGTGAAGATTACAACTGTAATCCGCCTCAACACCGATAGGACTACCGCTTACCCATACAAATCTCCGCATCAACACCGTCACTCCAAGCTCTTGTTAAGGTTGAAGTGCACCGCTTCATCTCCTACCCTTAAGGTCGCCTCAATCTTTCTTTGCACATCTATCATATGGGCCTCCCAGCTTGGTTAAGAAGGGTATTCCTAAGCACAGAGGAACTCGTATCCTCTTCCATCTTCATGATCACAAAGTCCATTGTGAAAGATAAATTTCCTTGCACTGGACAAGCACGTTTTCAAGAACACCTTCTGGTCATGCCATGGATCTATCAACCATCTGTAATGTAACTGCTGTTAGGATGAGTTCCCCCAAACTCAATGTCTGCACTACTGATAGAGGCATCAAGTTGATAATGGAACCAGAGTCACATAAGGCCTTCTTGAATTCATATTTCCCTATGGAGTAGGGAATGGTAAAGCTGCCTCGGTCCTTCATTTATGCCGAGACTTCTCCGATAATCGCACTCGCAAGTGGCGCTTGTTCACTATTCCTTCCTCAAGAATCTTCTTTTCTCTTACTAAGTATCTCCTTCGTGAATTTCTTCAGATAATTCAAGATTTGATTGATTGCCTCACAAAGGGATATTGATTTCTATTTTCAATATTTGTAAGCACTCTAAAAACTGCCTTCCCTCCTACTTTCCCCAAACCTCTGAGGAAATGGCACTACTGTAAGGTTACTGTGGTTTTCTCCTTTTGTTTTAGCCCACAACTCTTCTCAGGCTGCTCAGTTAGCTTTTGCTTTTCTGCATTTATTGTCTTTTCTGACATATTCTTCTCTTCTTCTCTTCCAGTTGCTTCTTCTTCTCCACGCCTTTCCTTCTTTCTTTTTGCTGCTACCGCTCACTTCCTTCCCACTTTCAACCGAACCGGCCATGCAAATTCTCGATTCTTTTTGCGTCACTACGAACGCACTTGTTCTCGTTCGTATATTCGTGGCCAACCGCCTCTACTTCTTGTGTTTCCGTGTTCTTTTAGTGAGGCACCTATGTTTGCTCGAAACATATGAGCGCTTGGATTTGAAATTTTCCAACTTAGTAAACTTCTGTCTATGGAGGTTCTCAGAACACCCCTAAATATACCTTAGTCGCTTTCAACACGCTTAGGGTATTTCAGAAGCATAATCGAATCTTTCGAAAATTTAATTTAAAATATGTAAAGTTAGAAACCCAAAATTTTATAAAACTAAAGGACAAAATCGTAAATTGTCCAAAAAGGGGTATCAAAGACATAGGTTAATATGATTAGAGGCCAAAGTATAAATAATAAGAATTGTAATGTAATAAATGAAAGTTGGAGGACTAAAATCTAAATAATAAAAAACCTTAATTATAATTAGATGTGGGGAGACCAAAAATGCATTTTTTTGGTCTCCCAACAAGAAGTATACGGGAAGGAAAGGAAGAGGAAGGAGAAGAAGAGGAAGAAGAAGAAGGAGGAGGAGGAAAAGAAAATCCAAGGTATGGATTCTTGTATACATGACTTTGGTATGATTTCAGGCCGGCAGAACCCCCTCGGGTATGATTTTGTTGGGGTATTTGCCTTGAAGAGTAAATTGGTCTCTTTCTAGGTTTTGCTAGGAACCCATCCTAACTCTATAATTATGAAGTTAATAGCCTGATTATACCAAATATGGAATCCTTCACAATTCCAAAGTTTTGGTAGAATCGGGTGAATCTTTGATTCTTTCTGGTTTAATTAAAGTAATGGGGAGTTGTTTAGAGGATTCTTAATGCTAGTTTTTTAGCGAAGGATGTAATAGGGAGTGATCTATGGAAGAAAGTGCATGAAAATGGGAGAAATTACATATTCTCCAAATTTCTGACATGTACCGATATTATTCTTCAATGATGTACCGTACATGTTGGGGGTGTACTCTAGCACATGTGACGCTCTCGTTCCTATTTCGACCACAGATTTAGCCATCACTGGCTTCATTTATTATCCGATTTAAGGATTCGAGTGGATAATTAACATAGACTTCAAGGAAAACCAAATATATAGAAATAGCTACTCTCCTAATTCCTCACCTAAGTGCCCAAAATTCACTCAAAGTGGGCCATGTGTAAGTTAAAATTCCCGTAGACGCTTGATTGCAGAGCAAGTCCGAGTTGTTTCTGACGTATCTTGAGTTCCGGTGTTCAATCGGGTAATTAGCTGAATAGAACCCTTAACACCTTAAATTAAAGGCGACAAGGAACTAGTGCCAAACATGGAGTCAAGGTAATCGGGAAAATGAGACATTTCAAACCGTCCTGCAAAATCGTATTGACTAATTCTGGGCATAAAAATGCCATAACTTTAGTTTCGATGATCCAATTGAATGATTCCAATTTCAAGTAAAATAGATTCATAGGATATCTAGAATATATGAATGATGTGTGAATACATAGGCATTATACTGTGCAAGTATGTGAAATTCCATATGTAATAGTAACATGAAAAATATAGGAAATGCAAAATATATAGTTGTGTTCATGAAACATAAATATGATATGAAAAATGAAAACGAATTGAAACGTGACCATGAACGTGAAATACAATATGTCATGACCACATAATGTGGCTAAGAATGCCTCTATTATAAGACAGTAAGTGACTGAACTCATATAATTGGAAAACTGCCTAAGACCAGTTATTAAATGACACAACACTCTGGCCCCGATTAAGATTTCTAAGATTTCTCGATTAGTGTGCTCCGCACTCCGATTAGTACTTTGGTACCTGACAAGGCTCCTACGCCTCCCGATTAGTACTTCGATACATTCTGATTTGTACTTCGGTATCTTGATTAGTGCTCCTAAGACTTCGATTAGTACTTCTAAGTATTCGATTAGTGCTCCATTCTCGACAAGGTTCGACACCCGAATAGTACTTTGCATTTTGATTAGTGCCCCTAAGACTCGATTAGTACTTCTAAGATTCTGATTTAGTGCTCCCAAGACTCCCGAATAAGTACTTCTGCATTCCCGATTAGTGCTCCAAAGACTCTCGATTAGTACTCTGGTACTCTTATTAATGTCTCAAGACTCGATTAGTACTACATTCCCGATTAGTGCTACTAAGACTCCCGTTCTATTATGCTACTAAGACCCGCCCCGTTATGTGCTACGACACTCCCGGGTCCCGATTAGCTCCCATGGTACCCTGCTCAATAATCCGCAATCCCGCTTGCTACTATGACTTCAGATCAGATAGCATCTTCGGATACTTATTATTCAGTGTCTTACACTTTTATTAGCACTGGTCTAGGTATTCCCATAATTATATGATAATAACCTGAATAATGAATAAGAGGAAACGAAGGTGTATCATTTTGATCTTTAATACCTATGTGTATCTCCGATCACGAATAAGCCCCGTGAACTCCTAATGAGTTCGACAAGCATAAGTCCGTTATAAGCATAATTACTTGTATAAGTCCATGATCCGACGCATGAAACTCGATATCTCGTTATCAAGTATGTTTATTGCACCGTGTACATGCATATTATATATGTTTCCCACTGCTGCAAAGCTTAGAACGGGTTTTTAACTGGGTGGTATAGGAGAAGGATGCTCATGAACTTCGCATTCACAGTGGCCAACACACGTATAGGGTTCATCACCGTAGTTTCCTCGGTGACTCGATCAAGAATTGTAAATGTATAGTTTTAACATGTAAATGGACTCAAGATTTAAATGTGTGATTGATCAGAACACCACTACAAGGGTAGTTTTATTTTTGACTTTGTATATGATGTTGATATATTATAAGACTTGATATACCAATGTCTAATTAAGTAAAGAGTCCCACTATAGTACTCTCGCACCTAACTCTCGGGTTCGAACCGCTAAACGGTCGGGACTCCGAATCAAGTGACAAGTTGAGAATCTTGAGCCTGTAGTTTAGGCAAGCATGGAGAGTCTAAGATTATCATGTACCTATGATGAATGTGTCAGTCTAATGTGGATGTCTTTGATCCGTTTATCGTCTAGAATGGATCCATCTCAGAAGTCAGATCTAAACAATCAAGGCCAACTTTTGGATCTATCTCGTTCCTGGGCCCGTCCCGGAGTCAATGATGAATGAAAATGCTTCAACTGAAGCATTGATAAAAGTCTCTCAGGATATGGCAAGGGTCTTAGATCGACTCACCGCCCCGCAAGCTCCGAGAGATGCAATACGAAAGCATGGAGTGGAAGAATTCCATGGTACAAGTATAGAAGAATCAGATAAAGCTAAGTTTTGGCTTGAAAAACTTGAAAGGGTTTTAGATGAAACGAAATGTCCTATGGACGAAAAGGTCACATGTGTGGCTCTCATCACGCAAGGCAATTTATGATCGTGGAAGCCGGTTTGAGAAATCCACGATCCCGTGATCCAGCTACATGGGACTACTTCACACGTAGTTTAATACGAAGTATGTCATCGATGATTATAAGAATCGAAATGGAAGAAATTCTCGACTCTAAGTAAGGAATGACAAAGGCTAAATATGAGAAAGAATTTAGCCGCCTAGTAAATATGCACTGAATCCGTCTACTTTAAAAAAAATTCGTGATGTGGACAACTGAGGAGGGCCCACATGAGTCTATCAAAAGGTAATTCTCACAACAGCATTTCCGTGATGAGCGCTTCCTTAAACACTCATAGCATTATACTGCCATTTTCATTTCACGCTTATTTTATAGTACTCTATAGTTTTTTGTGGCCGCCCGGGACGGTGTTTTGTTTGATACTGTACATTCGAAAGCAAAAGAGCAAATTTCTGAAGCATTTTTTCGGGAGCACCGGGACTAAGGCAAGAAAGTGGTCATTACCGCCATGATGGCCCCGGGCGGTCACGACGTTGAGTCACCAATGCAGAAGTCAACAAGTAGAAACGTCGTGACGTCCCAAAGTCGCGACGTCTCAACGTCGCGACGTTACAACGTCGAGACGTCAGCTTGAGATTTGCACCTCATCATTTAAAAGACGGTCGGCCTAAAATCAAGGTATCGAGGCGCACGAACCAGTGTTACCAATTCCGCAGCAGAGTGACAATGCATTTCGAGGAAGTGCCCGGGATTTGTACTGTTTCTCATTTTTGGATATTTTTGGATATTAGACTGATGTTTTTAATGCTAAACATTTTCATCTTTTTCACTCGTGATGTTCTTACCTATTTCTAGGTTATATTGAACCCGTCATATGTCGATGGATTAAAGTTTCGATACTTTATATTATTCCGCCATTTGTCAATTTGTTTGCAAATCGCCATGCTCTATGATTTAATTATATGGTGATGTCTGGCCAACATTGGCATAATCACACCGAGATCCAAGATCTCGAGAGAGATGAGGTTATTCAGGATTCGGTAGAGTAGCCTTCGCTTGATTCTAAGAATGAGATATTCCGAACCCGGGCGCGGCATTTCGGGGGTTAGAACATTTAAGCATTTCTAATACCGAGCCTGATAGAGATATACTGATTCTATTCACGAGATAGGCGGATATACTCGAGAGAGGATATCTCGTGGCAGTGATCACCCGCTATCGACATATTGTAAATATATTGAATAATAATATCTTTAGAAAATTAATCCATTGAACGTGACAGGGGGAGATATAACCCTAGTCTTCAATTCCAGTAATTCATTAGAATCAATAGCTTAGTTAAATTTCACATACTTACTTTCTTTCCTAAAATCATCTATCTCGCATATTATCTAAAAGCGTAACCTTTGTAGTCACACACCTATCCCCGGCGGGATCGGAGCATCCGTACTATAAGGACACTATATTACTTCAGCGACGCTGCGTACTGGGGCACATAGGCGTACATTTATACACCGCGCTGCCTCGTCAAGTTTTTTGGGCGCCGTTTGTTCCGCATAGGTTTAGATTGATATAGAGAATTAAGCAAATAGGATATTATCAATCTTTCTTTACTTTTGTTTATTTTACAAGTGCTGGTAATTTGGTTTTGTTGGTTCGTGTTATCGCGCTGTAGGTTTCGTATACATGCGTGATCGAGATCAAATTAACCAACACCGCTTTGATCCGAGTCGAAAGAACTCGCACAGACATACGAGAACAGAATGCAATAGATTAGAAATCCAATAATCATGGAAAACATCAAGAACAAAATCTTGCATTGGTCAGACTAACCACGTAGAGGCCGAAATGGAATCACTAAGGAACTGCGCCTGTGCCATTTATACATCCAGATGATCCTTTCATGCTATTAGATGAGTTCGTGTTACCACCAACCCGCTTGTTCGTGACAACCATCGACCGCCACCCATTCAAGCAAACACTTCGAATCAAGTCAGTCATAGTACAAACAAGCTTTAGAATATCTTGGTTCCATGGACTACCCCATGAGAACTAACATGCATTTGACTAACTTCGCTCACATACTATCAAGTACAATCGTATTATCAAGAAGCTCTAAGGTTACAAAGAACTCCCACTCACTCGTGGATAGAGCCAAACACCGCTAACTGGGGCCACCACCAGATTCCATTAATATGTTGAACGACATTTGTGCAAATTTCTCGACTGTTCTTCCCACTTCAAAATTGCACAACTTGTGCAAGAGATCAATACGTTTGACAACTAGAGGTGTGGTGAACCCGGGCAGAGGTACCGGGACGTGATTTCACGACTATCAGGAAGTGCCCACACCACCGACTAACCAGATGGATGCTAGTCCACACCTTCTATAATGGTCTCGAGAAATGCAACTCGAACAATGATTTGATGCTCACCGAGGAGCATTGATGAAGAAAACCACAGACTGCTTATGAAATCTTGTGAGGATGCCGCACCAACACTAATCGCTGGCCTAGGAGAAGGCTACACCCCAAGAAAAGCCATGGGTGGCAATGCATAATGAGGTCCTCAACAACTGAGAATCATGTGGCACACCGATCAACACCTAAATAGGCGCTATGAACGCAAAGAAATGCCATACGACCAATCCATGGGAGTCAGAATTCGTGGAGGACAAGACAACAAGACGAAATGTCACAGAAACCCTATAGTGTAGCAAGCCCATTACGCGGTCGAGGTTCAATCGTAATCAATCACAAAGAAGAAGGACCATATGGGGAAACAGCTTATCGTGACCGGGACCGTACAAGGGTATGTGAATAATCAGAACTTAATAATGTAAATTCAATCAAGGGTACGATGGAGGAATAATCGTAACAATGCGCTATCAATCGAATCTGAACCACCCAATCGAGAAAAGGTAGATTTAGAACAAGCTCTTGCACATATGTTAAATTCTCACTCCGTTTTCATGAATGAGACTAAGGCGAACATGCAGCAAATAGCAACCCACTGAATAATCACAAAGACAATGAAGTTCGAGGCACAAATGGGCCAAATGGCAAACTTGCTGACAGAAAGACAACCAGGTTCTTTAACGAGCAACTCATAAGTAAACCCGAGACGAGACGGAAATGAGCATGTTAAAGCAGTCACGTTGAGAAGTGGTAAAGACTTGGAGACCAAAGAGAAATCCTTAGTTATAGAGGAAGTAGAGGCTGAGAAAGTCATCCAGCCCAGTCAGAGTGATGATACAAATAAGGAGCGCTTAAGGAGAAGCAATCAGAAGAGAACACCATCAAGCAGTACCCGCGCCTTTACCCACAACGCCTCAAGAAGCATAAATCGGATAAGCAATTCACTAAATTCACGGATGTGTTCAAAAGCTACACATCAATATCCCATTTGTCGATGCCCTGGAGCGTATGCCCGCTATGTAAAATTCATGAAAGACATCTGGCCCTAGAAGAGAAGATATGACAACCGATTTCGAGACAGCTGAACTTAACTGAGGAATGCAAAGGCCATCCTTCGTGAGGAAGCCGCCGCCAGGCTCAAGGACCCGTGCGCTTTACTATCCTCGCACTACTGAAAATGCTATCTTCGAGAGAGCGCTATGTGATCTGGGTGCCGCATTAATCTTATGCCCTTATCAATTTTCAAACGCTTGGGATTAGTGAAGCCCGCTCGCTCACGCTACTACCTGCGCATGCATCTTGAAGCATCCGAGAGGGATAATAGAAGATGTCTAGTAAAGGTCGATAAATTATCTTTCAGCAGATTTCATTGTTTTGGATATGGAGGAAGACAAAGAAATACCGATAATCTTAGTAGGACCGCTTTCTTGTAACCGGCAAGTAAATGATTGATGTACGTAGGGAGAATCGATTAGGGGTACCCAAAAAAGTGCTATTTCAGCCCTATTCGAGATAGGCTCAAAGTGCTTTTACGCACTCAATCATGTCAATAATGCCAATTAAAGTGTTCAGTCTCTTTAGTATCACTTTATGTCGCTTAGAGGTTATTTTGGTTGTCTCAAGGTGTTTAAGCGTAACTTGGGAGTTCAATATCGATGTATGTGATGAACCATGAAGATTGAACCCATTTGTCAACCATCAAACATACCAAAATTCAATGAAAGGAATGAAGGCAAAGTGATGAAAATTGATGCAGAGGAGGAGCAAGAGGGTACGTGCTGAAGAGCAAAGAATTCCGTGAATTTCTACTGGGATTGGGCGAAAATTTCATCATACCGAAAATTTTGCAATCCTAGCGAAATCAGAAATTTCTAAAGCTCAAAATTCCTCACACAGATCGTTCCTAAATAAATTCACACTTCGCTATCTCTAAAAAATTTCCCCGCTAAGCTAATAAATTCCTCGCTTAGCATGAATCTCGCTTAGCCAGCTTAAATTGCCGCACAGCGAAACTTTCCGATTTCACTATCTTCCTGCAGTAATTTCGCTTACCCAGCTAAATCCCGCTAGCTAGCTAAATTTCGCTACCCATCGAAATCCCTTGCGGCCTAGCTAAATTTCCTGCCTGTCATCCTTTGTAATTAATGCAAACCGACCTCATTTTGGTGTATTACTTCCTTGTCCCTTATTTTAGCCAAAATGTTAGGCTTTATTGTAGTTTCACATAATGGGTGGCCTATATAAACCCCCATAGTTTTTGTAACCCTAAGCAATCTTTTGGGCACACTTTCATTTTTTATGTAAATATCTCGCAGCTTTAGTTAAGGTTTTGGTTTTCTCTCTTCTCTCTCCTTTTTCCCTTATTTTCTAGGCTGCCAAACACCCCTCTTGAGGATGACAACTCAAGAGATGCTCTCAAGGCTTCCTTTCTTTGAAGAGAGGGTACCTAGCTTGGTCATGCGCCTCGCAGTTGTACCCATGTGTCAATGCTGCGTACGTATTTATGGCTCCCATCTTCTCAAAATAGGGCTAAATATCATTTATCGTCACACTCTGGCCAATACTTACCATGCTTTAGGATACAAGGCATACTTGTTGTTAGATGTATGTTTCTTTAGATTGGCCTTTACGAGCCACCGAAATGATGTCAATGTTGGGTTTCAAACCAATGGGAAGTCAGATTTAATGTTGAGCCGTGTTGACTCAAATAGAGTGATGTTAGTCTGCTGTTAAACATCCTAAGATGGCTTGGGACTATAGGTCGCTTTGTCATACTGCGAGGATGTAAAACCCAGGACACTCGCTTCGCCCCTATGCCATCGGGGCTAGTGACCCAAATCTCAAAGTTATCTTTCACACTCCACTTCGTTTCTACGCTTAATCGCCAACCACTCAATCGCTTGAAACAAATCCAAAATCCAAATAAAAAGCCTTACCTTTCACACCGGGATGCAAATCATTCCTAGGATGAAAACCCATCCCGTGTTCGAACTTAGACCGACTACGCCGCGTTATAGTCGACTTTCATCGCAAATAGAGGAATATAGAACAAATTTAGTTGATTCCGCCACCCTACCGCGGGCACAAATCAAATGGCGCGTTGCTTCAGGATGGTGCCAAACTACTAATGATAGGTTAGCGCACTTGTGATCACCATCACAGTGAAGGTGACCTTTTAATCCTTTTGTAACCTTACCAGTGAATCGTTAAGTTTTCAATTTTAGCAAGAATCAAAATCGGCTTTTGTTTTTTTTATAAATACTTTAAGTTTTGTTAGCTAACCCTAACCTTTTTGTCAAGCTTTGTTGTGTTCTTTGTTGTCTCTAAAATTGTGTACAGTGTTTATGCAATTCGGGATAGAGACACTTATTTCAAAGAATCAAGACAATAAATCGAATTAAGGCAAATGGGTCGTTGTAATATAATCGGACAGGCTCATGGATCACCCATCGATTCGCGGCACAAGAGGGCTGAGCTAAAATCAACAAAATTTATATACACTGTGTTCTACCACCGCCAGAGTTTCGCTACTACAAAGATAGTGGTCTGGTGGTCGAACACGGGGACGGGTTTTCATCCTAGAAATGGCTCAGATCAATACCGCGAAGGCTCTATTCGACTCTTCTGAATTGCGCTTCAAAACAAAGGAATGAAGTTGAAAATTCGAGAAACTGTGAAATGAAATTAAAAGGTGAAAAAGGTAACTTGAAGATTTAGGTTACTATCTCGCAAGTTAGGGCAAACAAGTGTCCTCGGGTTTTATCCTCGCGTTATGACATGCAACATATAGTCCATGGCATAACCGGATCTATGTTTAACTAGCAAACCTCACCCATGAAACAACTCCTATTTGAGTCAATACAGGTAGCATGCAGTTATGGCCCCTTTTAGTTTAAAACCCTAACATTTAATATCATCTCAGAGGCTCAGAAAGACCATCTAAAGAATCACATCCTAAAGCATGGAAAGTATCGCCAAATCAATAACATTAAATGCTATGCAACCCTAATTTGAGAAAACTAACATATAAATATCATTTTAGGGGCTCGTAGTGTTTCATCTAAAGAATCACAAGATTCTCTCTCACCGAATATGCACTGATTCTAAAGCATGGAGAGTATTGGCCAAATTAATGATATTCAATGTTATGCAACCATGTTTTGAAAATATAAGATATAAATACACTACCCGTAGTTTTTAATACAAGAGGACAACATGTATATGCCCCACCACTAAGCTAGCTTCCTTCCCTCTTCAAAGAAAGGAGACTTAGCTACATCTCGAAGTCATTATCCTCAAGAGGTTTAGCAAATTCGGAAAGAGAAAGAAAGAGAGAGAGAGAAGAGAGAAAAGAAATAAAAGCAAAACCTAAAAATAAAAGACTTTTATTTACAAAATAAAAACTACAAAAATATCTTCCACCGATTGTTCACCAATTGTCCTCCTTTCTTACAAAACAAAGAGGGTTTATATGCACTTCCTCAAGGTATGAAAATACCAAAACCTATGGAATTGGCTAAGTTAAAGGATAATGTGAAAATACACCAAGTTCGGGAGGCGCTTGGCATTAATTACAAACATGACGAGGAAAGATCACCCCTCGCTAGGAGCCAGGAATTTCGCTTAACTAGTAAATCAACAAAAATCTAGCTTAAAATAAGAAATTTCGCTTTAGCAGGGCAATTTCATTAGCTAGCGAAATTATTGTGAGAAGTTTAAATCAAGTTTTTTCGCTAAAAATGGTGCCTAAATAAACTGGATGTGTTCTAGCTTAGTTTGGTGTTTTTCACGGTTGCGAAATTTTCGCTTAAGGTTGCAAATTTTCGCAATCCTAGCGAAAATTCCTTTAAACTCTAATCGAAAATCCCTCGCATTGTTGATTCTTCACCGCATCGCTTCCGTCTTCAACCGCATTGAATTTTCTTCATTTCGCCTTGGTTTTCATTGAATCTGGGTCACTGGGATGGCCGAGACTTGAATTCCAAATCTCAAGGATTCATCATTTGATTCGAGATTGAACTCCAAGAGGTGCAAAAGCCTACAAACAACCAAAATACCCTCTAAATGGCATAAGTGTTACTAAGAAGACTAGAACACTTAAATTGGTAGAATGACATGATTAATAATGCAAAGCACTCAAAACCTATCTAATATAAATGGTTCAAAATTGCACTTTGGGCATTAATCACACCCCCAACCAAACGTCATAGTCCCTTAGCAATGCAAAAAAAGAAAAGGAGATGCATGTGGTGATTTGCAAAAAGGTTATGATTCAAAAAGGGTTTATATACATATAAACATTACCTTGAACTCGAGAAATTGAAATCAAAGTCAGAACCGATGAAAGAATCAAACCATACAAGAACAAATTTAGGTCAATATTGGATCCACATAATTCTCAACTTGAATTCCACCTAAGTCTAATGATTCTTTATAACCAGATTAAACTAATAAACCGGCAAATTGCCACCTCCCAACCTAGCACCGACATGGCCTTAAGCTGCCAACCTAGATAGTGGCCGGGGTTACACTCTTCTTTCTTTATTCATCTACATCGTAGTGGTGCAATGCTTAAAATCCGACTTCACCAAAGTCCGTAATCTGGGTCCAATCGATGACTCCCAACCAATTAAGGTTTAGGGCATCAAGCCAAAAGGATCACATGACCAATTAACTCTAAAGGCTTCACCCCGACTAATGACTTCAAAATTACACCCACAAGTCATTAAATCTCCACCCTATCCACCCATGTAACGAACACATAATCGATGACTCAAACCCAATTAAGCAGCTTAGGGCATCGGGTTTCCAAAGGTTCTACCATACACCCCTCTGACCGTGCTCGGGTTTCAAGGCAAAACTTCACGACTTTATTTTTCTTTTTCTTCTTTTCTTTTTCTTTCTTTTGCTTTTTTTTCTTTTCCTCGAAGACAACATTGGTCTTCAACCGTAGGTAACACAAATCATCTTATGTTGCCAACATACGAAGGTCATATGCAAAGCTTAAAGGAGGCACACAAATTCACAAATCTATTGGAACAACTGAGGCAAAGGTGTGAATCTAACATAGTGGGGAAATTTTCAAGTCAGTACGCCGAACTCGTGACTCCACCAAAAATTTAATTCAAGCATGGAATTTGTTCTAGCATAGAAGTGAAAACATGATGATTCAATCATCCAGTTTGTAGCAATTCAATTGTTCAATTGAAAAGAAAAACATTTAAACATAGTGGAGGCACAAAATATGATATGTACAATTACCTTTAACCGGGCTTCCCCTAAGTACGCGAGGATCAGGTGGCTCGTGGAGGATCCAGCAGAGAATTTCTTCACCGCCGTCCGCCGCACCACATAAGGTTTCACTCTCTGGCCCATCGACTTTAAACACCCGTTATCATCCGGATTGATTAAATTCCATCGAACCGCTGGGATATGCCTCTGGTTGACCATGAATGGACTCGCCCATCGTGGACTCGAGCTCGCCTCGAAATAGATGGAGCCTGAGTCGTATAAAAGAACTTCGCCCCTCTTTAAAATTTTCCCGGTTATCATTTGATCATGCCATTCAATTTTTCCTTTGGCGATCTTCGAATTCAAATATGGCATCATTCCGTATTTCTTCCACCATTAAGATCAAGGAATCTCTCGACCATGATTGATCCATATTCAAATTTCTTATCATTTCACCATGCTTTGTACTCACTTCCACTGGAAGGTGACACGCCCACATAGACCACCGATAAGGACATTCCTCCTAAGATTGTCTTTTGAAGTCATTCCGTAAGCCCACAAATAATCAAGCGGGGGCTTTGATAGACCAATCTTTCTGCTCGTGCTTTTACCACCTTCATTAGGAATGGTCTTGATTTCTCGCTGGGCAAGTTCTACTTTGACCAATTTGTTTCCGAGGGATGGTAAGGGGTGGCCACTTTGTGTTTCACACCATATTTAGCCATGAGGTTTTCAAATGGCTTATTGCTTAAAATGAGAACCTCCATCACTAATAATGGTTTCGTACCTAAACCCGGAAAAGATATCGTCTTCTCAAGAATTTAATTACCACTCTACCGCTATCGTTTCAGTGGAATTGCTTCAACCCATTTAGAGACATAGTCGACTCCCACCAAAATGTACGACACCATATGACGAGGGAAAAGGGCCTACAAAATCGATGCCCCAATACACGACAATTCAACAACTAAAATTGGGTTCAAAGGCATCATATGACGGCAAGACAGCTTCCCAAGCCTTTGGCATTTGTCACATACACAGCACATTTGGTGTGCTTCCTTGAATAAGGAATGCCAGTAGAAACCCGACTGTAGCACCTTCATCGCCAAGCTCGAAGCAAATGACTACCACAAGCACTCTCATGGCAACGTTTAAAATTCTCGCTGCTCCTCCTCGTGTACACATTTCCGATGATTTGATCTCAGATTAAAGATTTTGAATAGGAAAGGCTCTTCCCAATAATAGGAATGGATTTTAGCTAGAAGAAATATTTTTGTATATCCGTCCTTTCCACTCACCGGGATTTCTCCTGGTAGTGAGGAAATTGGCAATGTGGAGCATACCAGAGCTTTCTCCAACCGCATTAGGGATTTTTCAGTGAAATTCATCATTATCAGTGGATCAGAGTGTCGCAATATAGTTAACCTTGACAGATGATCCGCCACCACATTTTCCACCCTTTCTATCTCTAATTTGGTGTCAACTCCGGGCAATGCAACCCAACGGATGAGTTCTTGCTTTTTGCATTTTGTTTGGTTAAGAGATATTTCAAAACCAGATCTGACCTGTGAAATGACTATATCAAATTTCTGCAACCAAATACGCTCGGAATTTATCTAGCGTATATACCACTGCCGCAACTTTCTCTGTAGTAGAGCATTCCTCTGTGCTTCATTCAGGGTTTGTTTGCATAATACACCACATGAGGTTTCCCCATCTTCTCTTTCGCTGGCAATTCCTATAAAGAAGATCACTCAGATCACACATCACCAAATCCAGAATCGCCAATTAGGTGCCTCGAACTATCGGGGCAAGAGTCGTCGAAATTTCAGTTCTTCAAAACTCTTCCGCAATCTTTCTCCCAAACGAATTTGGCATCCTCAAGAAGCTTGTACAGGGGTTTGCAATTTTAGAAAATCTTTGAATGAACCGCTTCCAGAAGCCTCGCATGACCAAGGAATTGTCTTAATTGTTCTCACATTTGTCGGGGGCGGCAATTTGGAAATAATGTCGACCATGACAACTTCAATTCCCCTCGCTAGAAATAATGTGCCCCAATACAATTCCTTGGTTTATCATATAAAATGGCATTCCGCTTAAGCACCAAATTCTTCTATGCACCTCCGCAAGATGGCTTCCAAACTGTTACATTCTTCAAAATCACCCCCATACACCGTGATATCATCCATGTGCTACCTCCAATATACGCTCCACCATGTCATCAACATACTGAGCATACATCGAAAAGTGGTCAAGCAAAGCCCAAAAAGGCATCCTCCTATAAGCACGTGCCAAATGGACAAGTAAGGTAGTCTTTCCTCGATCTTCGTGGCAATTTTTATCCGAAGTACCCCAATACCCATCCAAAAAGCACAGGCTGGTGTCCCGAAACTTTTCCAAAGAAATGACGATGAACAAAGAATGGAAAGTGGTCTTTTCAGGTCACCATTGAGCCTTCTATAATCTATACACACCTCCAACTCGGCTGTAAGCTCCGTAGACAATTCTTCACCCTTCTCGCTTTTTCACGCTTGTCACCCCGATTTCTTAGGCACCACCGAAAGCCGACTAACCCATGCCATCGTAAATGGGATAAATGATACCACTTGAGCAATTTCAAGACCGTTATATCAACTACTTCCTATAGATGGGGATTCAACTCCGCTTAGTCATTTAATGCCTGTAGACCTCTCTCTTAAATAGATATGATGAGTGCATTTGACGGGTTTATGCCTTTCAAATCAGAAATTTTCCATCCCAATGCTTGCTTATCTTTTGAGAAGGTGCAGAGGATGCTCAGGCATATAAAGTGAAGAAATCACAACTGCACCGCTCATTTACTTCCAAAATGTATACTTAAATCGGGAGGTTTGAGTTCTAGCCGCTGAGGTTCCTCGTTCATTACCCTCCACAATGTGAGGTAAAATTTCTATTCTTCTTCTCCAAGACTTCAGACTAAGCTCATTTCTTGAAATTTGTTGCTCTACAAGGCAATCGGATAACTCAAGTTAATATATCTTGCACTTGCTGCTGGTTAACCTGCCTGTATCAGAATTTAAAATACACTCTTCAAAGTCATCCTCCTCCGAGTGCATATGCCTTTACCCATATGAAAAATATTACTCCAAGGTCATATTTCCAAATGTGAGTTGCATGACCTTTCCCAAGAATTGATGACCGCATTCAAGTAATGCAAAAATGGTCCCTAATATGGATGGCGCAGAACTGACAGGGTCCTATTGCAACCGGTTCCGTATCAAGTACAACAAAATCTACCGGATAGTAAAACTGGCCCACTTGTATAAGAACGTCCCTCAATGGTTCCTTTTGGTATTTTAATAGACCCACAATGAAGGAAGTGTGATGGATGGGTTTGGTCACCTAAACTCAATTGCTTGTACATTGAATACGGCAAATGCATTCACACTAGCTCCCTGTGTCTAATAGCTTGCTTTCTCCACGCCTCGATGCGCCTCCAATATTCACCGAGATCGAGGATATCCCCGGATCCTTATACTTCACCGGAGTCTTGCTCTCTATAATGGCACTAACTTGCTCGCTTAAAAGGCCTTTTATTTACATGACTTTTTTACCGTGCACAAACTTTAAGAATTTTATGTAAGTAGAACTCCTGCTTAATCATATCGAGGAGAGGAATATTGACTTTCACTTGCCGCAATACTTCCAACATTTCTGTTTGGTGAACAGAATGTTTCTTTCTTCGGAGAATCTACGGAAATGGAGGGGGTATTCTAATCTCTATCTCTTCCCTGTCCACTGACTGTTCTTCCTGAAGTGGCTCGCCACTAATGGAGCGACTTGGATCAAGCTTGATCCGTTGGTTTTAATTCCTTTCCACTTCGTAAAGTCACAACCGCCTAACTTCACGCTTTGCCTCTTAAGTCCTCGGGTCACCCCGTTTATCTACTCACTTTCGATATTGTTTGCGTTTGGGAGCCTTCCTTTTTCGAACTCCGTGAATCGCCGACAGACGCTTTGAAATTCCAAATGCATATCAGTCCAATTTCCGTTGAGGAATCCGACCGCCTTCAATTTTCCTCGACTAGTTTGACATTTAGCACCCTTCGTTTCTACAAATATGCCCACCACCTTACTTAAATTCAGGATTGCCTGTTCAACAGGAGAAGATAGTGGCAGACCGTTGTTGTTTTGAAGTGAAACTGTAATGCCGGCTGTGCTCTTAAAGGCGTATACAAGGGCTGATTTCATAACAAATTTGGACAATTTCTCCAATTAGGGTTATTAGCATCACCATATGAAGACTATGTGGGTGATTTATTTGACTTATGGCATGGGCATGCTCGCATTGCTCCTCGTGGTACTATTTGATTGAAAATTGAAGCAAGAAAATTGGGATGAAGATAACCGTTAACTCGTTTGCATTTCATGCTGATTTTTCATTCTCGTGATCATCCAATCTGAGTTAAACTGATCAATTTTTCATTTATCCCTATGTCTCGTAAAATACGTACTTGTTCTCCTTGGTGATTCAATGGCCCCATTCTTTCAACTTCCCTAGACTAGTTCATCCCAAGCTTTGGAGGTTTCAGCTACATAGTTCAAAAAATCCAAAGCTTCATCAGGATGTTTACTCAAAAAGTTACCCCCACACATAGTTTCCAGCAATTGTTTCATGGCAGGAGACATACCACCATAGAAGTGGTTCACCATCCAAGTGTCAAACCCATGATGTGGGCATGCACCGATGGTCATAAATCTTCCTAACACCGTAAAATCTCTCACCATCCTCCGAAATGCAAAAGTGGATTTGTCTTTTCAAATTATTGGTCTCAGGAGTGCCGAAAACTTCTTCAGAATTCCGCCGCAGCCTCAAATTCCCAATTTCGAACGGCCTCTAGCCTCAAATGAGCTGAGATTTTCATATTCGTTCTCATTCCTCTTGTAGTCAATGGAAATGCCTTTAGCTTCAGCAAATCCATGTCCATCATACCTTCCTTGAAGGTAGTGCAAACCTCCTCAAAATCCCTAATATGAGTGTATGGATTTTCATTTTCCATACCATGATATGTGGGGAGTAGAGGTACCAACTATGGCCTCACTGCTACATCTTCAGCAGGAGGAATGATACAGATTTCGGGCACTAACTTAGGAGGGTGGATGGGACCTCATGGTTCTATAGGCATTCGATTCATGGGGTTCCCGGTTGGCTCTTGTTCCTCAGGTATGGATCCATGGTATCGCCTGGTACACTAACCTCACTAGCCAGGTCAAGTTTCGTGTACTAACTTATCTACCACTGATGTGTCTCTATCCCACTGTCGTACAAACACTGCTATAAAATTGTAGAGACAAATAAAGAGCAACAAACAACTTGCAAAAAGATTAAAATTAACTAACAACAATAAAACTAACTCGAATGAAAATCGAACTCCAAATGCTAAGTGAAGCACGCTAATTACAAAAATCGCGCCTCAGAATCGAGTTGCAAAAAGAGGTAAAAGGTTACCTTCCACTCGTGATGTGGATCAAGCAAGTATCTTCAACTTACCAGTAGTTTGGCACCATCCCCGCAGAACGGCGCCATTTGATTCGCGCTACGTGAGGCCGAGCTAAAAATCAACAAAATTTATATACACCTGTGAGCCCTACTATCGCGTAGTCAAGCTACCGCAGTGATGGTTCAGGGTCGAACACGGGGATGGGTTTTCATCCTAGAAATGGTTTGCATTAAGGTTCGAAGGTAAGGCTTATTTGGACTCTTTCGAATTGTGTTTCAAAACAAAGTGGGAATGAAGTTGAAAACTCGAGAAACTGTGAAATCGAAATTAAAAGGTGAAAAGGTAACTTTGAAGATTTAGGTTACTATCTCGCAAGTTGGGCAAACAAGTGTCTCTGCTTTATCCGTTGCTATGGCATGCAACATATAGTCCATGGCATAACCGATCTATGTTTAACTAGCAAACCTCACCCATGAAAAACTCCTATTTGAGTCATGTGTAGTATGCAGTGGCCCCTTTTAGTTTAAACCCTAACATTTAATCACCTCGCAGGCTCAGAAGACCATCTAAAGAATCACAAATTCTAAAGCATGAAAGTATTGTCCAAATCAATAACATTAAATGCTATGCAACCCTAATTTGAGAAAACTAACATATAAATATCATTTAGGCTCAGAAGACCATCTAAAGAATCACAAAGACTCTTCACGAATATGCACCGGATTCTAAAGCATGGAGAGTATTGGCCAAATTAATGATATTCAATGTTATGCAACCATGTTTTGAAAATATAAGGGCCATAAACATACTCACCCGTAGTTTTTAATACATAAGAGGACAACATGTATATGCCCCACTCAATTCTCAAGCTAGCTTCCTTCCTCTTCAAAGAAAGGGAGACTTAGGCTACATCTCTTGAGTTGTCATCCTCAAGAGGTGTGTTTGGCACCCGGAAAGAGAAAGAAAGAGGAGAGAGAAGAGAGAAAAAGAAATAAAAAGCAAACCTAAATAAAGACTTTATTTTACAAAAATAAAACTTACAAAATATCTTCCACCGATTGTTCACCAATTGTCCTCCTTTCTTACAAAACAAGAGGGGTTTATATAGACCTCCTCAAGGTATGAAAATACCAAAAAAACCTATGGAATTGGCTAAGTTAAAGGATAATAGAGTAATACACCAAGTTTGGAGGCGCCAGACACTACAAAACATGACGAGTAGCATCAAAATTCCCGCTTAGTCGAGGTCTCGCTAACTAGCGAAATCAATGTGTCTAGCTTAAAATAAGAAATTTCCTCGCTTAGGTAAGTACTTCGGGCTTAGCTAGCTTAAATTGTGAGAAGCGAATCAAGTTTTTTCGCTAAAATGGTGCCTAGTTAAACTGATGTGTTCTAGCTAAATTTGGTGTTTTCATAAGGTTACAATTTTCGCTAGTTGCGAAATTTTCGTTAATCCTAGCTAAAATTTTCGCAACTCTAGCTTAAAATCCCTCGTGATTGTTGATTCTTCACTGCATTGCCTCGCTTTCAATCAGATTGAATTTTCTTCATTTTGCCTTGGTTTTCATTGAATCTGGCCAAGTTGATGGCCGAGACTTGGAATTCCAACTCATGATTCATCATTTGATTCGAGATTGAACCCAAGAGTGTGCAAAAGCCTACAAACAACCAAAATTCTCTCTAAAATGGAATAAGTGTTACTAAGAAGAAGACTAGAACACTTCAATTGGTATAAATGACATGATTAATGCGCAAAAAGCACTCAAAACCTATCTAATATAGGGTTCAAAATTGCACTTTTTGGACATTAATCACCTACCTGAGGAACAGCAGAGTCAGCCAGGAACCCCAATAAATCCAACAGCCTACAGATCCATGAGGGATCACATCCACCCTCCTAGGGTTAGTGCCCCTTCCTGCATCATACCTCCTGCTGAAGATGTAGCAGTGAGGCCCTATTTGGTACCCCTACTCCCCACGTATCATGGTATGGAAAAGGAAAATCCATACACACACATCAGGGATTTTGAGGAGGTTTGTACAACCTTTAAAGAAGCCAGATGATGACATGGATTGCTTAAGTCGAAGCATTTTATCAATTCTAAAGGACAAGGCCAAGATTTGGCTCCAACTCCATCGAGGCCTAGAACCATAAGAAATTGGGCCGAGCCGCAAAGTGCACTTTTGAAAGTTCTTCGCTCATAAGACCAACAATTTGAAGAGACAACCCACACCTTGCACCGAGATGGCGTAGAGGTTCTACCAATGTCGAGAGGTTCATGGAAACTCCAGCATACCTCATTCACATCATGGGTTTGATACATGGATGCTGGTGAACCATTTCTATGATGGTATGTCCCCACCTATGAAGTAATTGCTAGAAATAATGTGCGGGGGTGACTTTTTGAATAAACACCCAGATGAGGCTATGGACTTTTTGAACTATGTAGCTGAAACCTCTAAAGCATGGGATGAACCGAGTCCAAGGGAAGCCGAAAGACTAAGGCCCTCGAGCCATCAAAAGGGAGTGATGTATGCACTACCTGAAGACACAGAGATGAAAGCAAAACTGTCCATTTTAACTCGAAGATTGGATGAGCTGGAGATGAAAAATCAGCATGAAAAGCAAGCAGTAAGTGAGTTGTCTGCATCCCAACCTTCTTGCTTCAATTGTCAGTCAAATAGTCATCCTGAGGAGCACTGCCTAGAACATGCTCACATCCTGAACCAAAATAACTCGCCTATAAATGCTCTCTATAGCAACTCCTACAACACTGATTGGAAAAACTATTCAAATCGCTTGAAGTCCGTGACTTCGCATATGTCCCTCCAGAGCCTGGGAAGAAGAATTTGGCTCTACTTCAAAGATTAACAAAGAAGCCAGTTTCCACTTTCTTTCAATGGAACAAGCAATCCTGAATTTGAGTAAAGTGGTAGGCACATTTATAGAAGAATGTATGGGTGTCGACACTCAAACTAGTCGAAGATTGGAAGGTGAGGAAAGTTCACGAACAGAAACTGACAATGTGCATTCAAATTCCCAAAACTATACAACCAGCCAGCCTCGCAGTTCGGGAAGGGAAGGCTCCCTTTCAGGCACAACAATATCAGAAAGTAGTGAATGAAATAGGCCTGACCGAGGATCCAAATGCAAGAACTGATGAAGTAAAGGCAGTCGTGACTTTACGAAGTGGTAAAGAACTGAAGAAGGGGGCACAGAGCTAAATGTCAATGACATAATGATCCACTCCAGAAGAACAACATGGCAAGGAAGAGGTGAAGATCGTAATACCCTCCATTTCCGCAGGTGTTCTCCGAAAAAGAAAATTTCATAATCCAAATGTGTAAATGCTAGAAGTTTTACGGCAAGTGAAAGTAAATATCCCTCTCCTTGACATGATTAAACAGGTCCCTACCTACGCAAAATTCTTAAAGGACTTGTGCACGGTAAAAAAGGGTCTTAATGTAAATAAAAAGGCCTTTTAATCGAAAGCAAGTTAGTGCGCATTAATGTAGAGCAAGACTCCAATGAAATATAAGGACCCGGATGTCTTACATAATCTCTGAATATTGAGGCACACGTGGGAGAAAGCACTATTAGACTCGGGAGCTAGTGTGAACCTTGCCGATCGCGTACAGCAATTTGCCTGGGTGAATCGAAACCCACTTCCATCACACTTTCACTCGCTGATAGGTCTATCAAAATACCAAAAGGGACCATTGAGGATGTTCTAATACAAGTGGACAGATTTTACTACCTAGTGGATTTTGTCGTGCTTGATACAAAACCAGTTGCAGTAGGACTGTTGACAAGACCAAAACATATACACAAAATTTTATAGCATTATCACCAAAGAACTATTGTCTAATCCTCGGCAACGGCGCCAAAAACTTGTTAACTGACCAAAATAACATATACAAATTTAAAGCGTTATTACCCAAGGACTATTGTCTAATCCCCTAAGAATCTGCAAGCCAAAAACTTGTCGATGACCAAAGATGCGATGTGAAAATATGGTCAAGGGAGGAATGTGGTAAATACTCAAAACCGATTTGAAACAAAAGTAAGTATACTCAAAACTAAAATGAAAAGTATTACTAACACTAACCCTTTCCGCAAGTGCACGGGTCATACAAGTAATAAAGTGGACTTCGAGTCCCATATCGTGACTCCACGAGGATTGGAGGTTCTCTTTAATTGGAATTTGATCACCCCGATTACAAGGGCTCTTTCACTATTTAGGCGACCAAGTAGGATGTCGACAAAATCAATTCTAATTGAAACAAAACTGATTTAAAACTAATCCTAAAAAATCTACCAAATAAACAACTACTTAATTCTAAAAATAAGATGAAGAGAGTCACTAGGGATGGGGATAATTATTTACAAAACAGTTTGCATTTCCTTGAAAGTGCAACATTAGTGAGTTGAATGCTGGATTTGTCCAAGAGCAATGTAGTATAGCTTGGATTTCTCCATACACCATACATTTCACTAGTTAGAGATCCATATTCCTTTTCAAGACAAATGGGTCTAAATAGCTACTTTGTAAAATCGCACTCTTAAGATTTGGTTGTTTTTCTTTTTCAATACTTCACAACCATGTCTTAGGACTGAAGAATTCTTGCCCCCATAGACAGGATAATGCAAGCCTTCTCCAATGTAATTGGTATCTCGTCCTTCAAATCTAATAAAATTTTCTATCTCCTTGATTAGATCTTTGCTAACACGATCAAGATCCTTTCATCGACTAAGGAGAAACTCGATCAACTAAATTGATACATCATCTAATTCAATCCTCACACCATGAGTAAATTAGTGATCTATCGAAGTAATTTTTCAGAGTCTATTAGTTCCAAGATATTAGTCTAACATACTTAAGTTACCGCTCTTTACTATCGTGAATCTCCATCTCTGTGTCACTCGTAGGGCCTCCCTGCAATCGTGAGCAAAGATACAATTTCTTTTTGGGTATAAGTTACTAATATTCCGAACAATTCATTAAATGAATGTAGCACTAATTATATAAATTCAAGATTCAAACCTACAAAATAACCGAAAAATCGCAAATCTGAATGTAAAACAATTAAACCCCAACCCTGTGAGGGTGTTTAATGCTCATTACCGGATTCCAATCATCACCAATCAAAACAAAAAGTAAGAAAATGAAGAAAGAAACTAAGAGAAAGTTAAGAGAAAACCTGCATTTGAGCTTAACCTTCGCTCAACAAGAAATAAATTGAACATTCAGTACAACACCGAAATCCCTTCAATAGAAATAAAAATCGCTTCTAAAACTACTCTAAGATCTATTAAAATAAAAATCATAAGAAAAACTAAGAAAATGGGCAATGAGAGAGAAACCCATGAGATAGAGAAAATCCGCATTTAGCTTCAATATTTGTCTAAACATTAGTGAAATCCAACCTCTCGATGTACAAAGACCGAAAATATTAATAGGAAATAAAATCTACAAAAATAACTCGATCTAAAAGAATCAAAAATCCATAGAAAACCCAGCAACGGCAAGACTAGAGAGAGAAACCCCATGAGAGAGGCTCTCCAATCTTCCCGCCTGCTTCTTTACCTAAAAAACGAGTATATATATGGTCCTAGGGTGAAATGGGCTTGAAATTAGGTCAAAACTCAATTTTCGGCCTTTTTCAAGTCATTGCAGTTGCTTCTCGTCGCGACATAGTTTTTCTGTCACGACACCAAATTTGTCAGCGACACGAATCCTTCTCGTCGCGACAAAGATTATCACGCGACTAATTTTCCGGATAAAGAACCGGTTTTTCTTCTAACTTGTCTGGGCCATAACTTCTTCATTTTAACTCGGATTTAGGCGTGTGAGTACTCGTTGGAAAGCTCTTTGAATGTAGAATGCAACCATGAGGGAATTTGAACCATTTGATGTTCCGTATGGTACAGAAAAATTAATCTTCCCAAAGAGCGCCGTGAGACTCTCGATTGACTTCTTCTTGGAAATATATTGCTCATTTCTTGCCAAATCACTGGCCATCAATAATCCTACAAAACCAAGTTTAGAGGAAATTTTATGAGTTTCACATGAATATGGATACCAAATGCACAAAATAGCATGTGAAATGAACTCAAAACATAGATGAGTTTTGCACTCATCAAGGACCTAATCACGTGCCCATCATATTAGGGAGACCGTTTTTGGCTACTTCGAATGCCATAATAAACTGCCGGAATGGGGTGATGCAACTCACATTTGGGAATATGACCTTGGAACTCAATATTTTTCATTTGGGTAAAAGGCATATGCACTCGGAAGAAGATGACTTTGAAGAAGTCTGTGTAATAGATACCATTCTGGAGGAACAGGCTAATGAGCAGCAAGTGCAAGATATATTAACCCCAGAGTTATCCGAGTGCCTTGTAGAGCAATACGAACTTCAAGACATAAGCCTAGTGCAGGGGTACTGGAGGCGAAAAATAGAGATTCTACCTCTATTGACTGGTGATGAACCAAGGGAATCTCAACAGCTAGAACTCAAACCCCTCCCAGCTGAATTAAAGTATGCATTTTTGGAAGAAAATGAGCAAGGTCCACCAGATTTCTTCAATCGCTAACCACCGCACAAGAGCATAATCTGATGCACCTTCTCAAAAGGAACAAGCTAGCATTGGGATGGAAAATTTCTGATCTGAAAGGCATAAATCCGTCAATCTGCACTCATCACATCTATTTAGAAGAGGAGTCTAAAGTTGTTAGGCAACCCCAACGAAGGTTGAACCCCCATCTTCAGGAAGTAGTTCATGTTGAGGTCCTGAAATTGCTCCAAGCCGGTATCATTTATCCCATTTCTGATAGCACTTGGGTAAGCCCAACTCAGGTGGTGCCTAAGAAATCAGGGGTGACAACTGTGAAAAATGTAAAGGGTGAAGAATTGTCTACTCGACTTACTACCAGTTGGAGAGTATGCATAGATTATAGGAGGCTCAATGAAGTAACACGAAAAGACCACTTCCCATTGCCTTTCATCGATCAGCTCCTCGAAAGAGTCTCTGGACACCAATTCTATTGCTTTTTGGATGGGTATTCAGGGTATTTCCAGATAGAGATTGCCTCAGAAGATCAGGAAAAGACCACTTTCACTTGTCCATTTGGCACATATGCTTATAGGAGGATGCCTTTTGGCCTTTTGCAACGCCACCCACTTTTCACGATGTATGCTCAAAGATATTCAAAGTGATATGGTGGAGCCGAGATAATGGAGGTATACATGGATGATACAAGATATGGAGGCGATTGAAGAATGCCGACCAACTGAAGCCATCCCAGAGGTGCATAGAGAAGAACTTGTGCTTAATCGAGAAATGTCATTTTATGGTAAACCAAGAATCGTATCAAGTACATTTTTTCTAGTTGTGGGAATTGAAGTTGATAAAGCCAAGATTGACATTATTTCCAAACCGCGCCCCAATAAATGTGAAAACAATTAGGCACCCTGGTCATGTGCTTCTATTGCACGATTCATTAAAGACTTTTCAAAGATTGCTAAACCCCTGTACAAGCTCCTGGAGAAAGATGCCAAATTTGTTTGGGAGGAAGATTGCCAGAAGAGCTTTGAAGAGCTGAAATTCCATTTGACTACAACCTCAATAGTTCGAGCAACCCACTGGCGCTTGTCGTTTGAAGTGAATGTGTGATGCGAAAGGATCTCGCTTATATAGGAGCAGTACTCGGCAAAAGAGAAGATGGGAAACCTCATGTGGTGTATTATGCAAGCAAAACATTGAATGAAGCACAGAGGAATTATACCACTACAGAGAAAGAATTACTGGCAGTGGTATATGCTTTAGACAAATTTCGAGCATATTTGGTTGGGGCAGATATAGTCATTTTTATGGACCATTCCGCTTTGAAATATCTCCTAACAAAACAAAATGCAAAAGCAAGGCTCATCAGATGGGTTATGTTTCTTCAGGAGTTCAACTTGCAAATTAAGGACAAAAAGGGGGTAGAGAATGCGCGTATCATCCGTCAAGGTTAACGTATAGCCCATGACACTCAAGGCCAAATTCACCTATTAATGATGCACTCGAAGAATCCCTAATGCGCCTGAGGAAGCTCCTTGGTATGCTCACATTGCCAATTTTCTCACTACAAGAGAAATCCCAGTTGAGTGGAATGGACAGGATAGGAAGTATTTCTTTGCTAAAATCCATTCCTACTATTGGGAAGAGCCCTACCTGTTCAAGTACTCTGCAGATCAAATAATCAGGAAGTGTGTACCTGAGGAGGAACAGCATGGAATTCTAAACCACTGCCATGAAAGTTCTTGTGGTGGTCATTTTGCTTCTAAGAAGACAGCAATGAAGGTGTTGCAATCGGGTTTCTATTGGCCTTCCTTGTTCAAGGAAGCATACCAAATGTGCCGTGTATGTGATGTATAACAAAGACTCGAAATTGTCTCGCACATATGATGCCATCAACCCAATTTTAGTGGTCGAATCTATTCGATGTCTGGGGCTGATTCGCGCCATAGTAGGTCGAGCTAAAATCAACAAAATTTATATACACCTGTTCCTAATACTGCCGCGAGTCAAGCTTACCAAAAGAGTATAGTGGTCTAGGGTCGAACACGGGGATGGGTTTTCATCCTAAGAATGATACGCATAAGTGTAAAAAGGTAAGGCTTTCTATTTGGACTTTTTGGATTTGCTTCAAAAACAGTGGAAGTAGGTTGAAAACTGAGAAATTGTAAAAAAAACTGAAAATAAAGTGTGAAAAAAGTTAACTGAAGATTTAGGTCACTAACTTGGTAAGTTAAGAGCAAACAGAATGTCCTCGGGTTTTTATCCTCGCGTTATGACATGCAACCTATAGTCGAGGCATAGCAGGATCTATGTTTAACTAAATGACTAACCTGCAGCTTAACTCTATTTGAGTCAACACGGGTAGCATGCAGCTATGGCCTTTTAGTTTGAAACCACAGCATTAAAAAAATATCATTTCGAGAGGCTCGTAAAGACCATCTAATGAACCCGCAGTGCATCTAGCAATAAGTATGCAACGTATCTAGCATCGGAGAGTATTGGTAAATCAAGCACATTGATGCTATTCGACCCTAATTTGAAGATGAGAGCCATAAATACGGTACCTGTGACTTCGGTACAAGAGGACAACATGCATATGCCCCACCACCAAGCTAGCTTCCTTCCTCTTCAAGAAAGGAGGCTTGTGACACATCTCTTGAGTTGTTATCCTCGAGAGGGGGCTATTTGGAAACTAGAAAGTAAGGGGAAAGGAGAGAGAAGAGGAAAATAAAACCACAAACTAAAATACGAGACTTTATTTACAAAAATGAAAACTTACAAGATTCTTCTCCTCCCGGAGTGTTGCTTCCCAAAAATTCTCTATATCTTTATTACAAAAGAGAGGGGTTTATATAGGCCACCTCGATGATACATGAAAAATACCAAAAGCCTAACAATTTGGCTAAGTTAATGAATGAATTAATACACCAAATTTGAAGTCGGTTGGCATTAATTACAAAAAAACATGTGAGGCGGTAAATTTATTTAGGAGTGAAGAATTTAAGCTGGAGTAGCGAAATCACGAGAGCATAGTGAAAATAGGAAATTTCGCTAAGGCTTGGCAATTTAAGTAGCTAAGCGAAATTTAAGTAACAAGCGAAAATTTAGTAGTGCTTAATCATGGATGACTTCGATAGGAGCGATTCTGCCTAGCGAACCACAGTGTCTAAGCGAAAATCCACAATTTATTCCCCGAACTTGCGAAAATTTTCGCTAAGCACAACGAAAATTTTACGCAATCTGGCGAATTTTTCGCGGGCTTAACGAAAATTCTAGCGTCATGTTTGCACATTGCCTCACATCCTCATTTGCATCGATTTTTCTTCACTTTGCCTTGGTTCTATCATTGATTCTTGGGCTGATTGATGGCTGAAAATTGGGGTCGATCTTCATGATTCATCACTTGTCTCGAAATTGAACTCGAGTGCCTTGAAGCCCTCTGAAAAACAGCCAAAAATACTCTCTAAATGGCATAAGTGCTACTAAGAAGACTTGAACACTTCAATTGGTATAAATGACATGATTAGTGCGCAAAAAGCACTCAAAACCTATCTAATATAGGGTTCAAAATTGTACTTTTTGGGCACTAATCCACTGACGAGAAACCTTGCTAGTCCCTTGCGATGCAAAACTAAAGGAGATGCATGTGGTGATTTTGAAGGTTATGATTGGGTATGTACATAAAAACATTACCTTTATACTAAAAAATTGACACCAGCTTGAAAACCGGCATGAAAGAGCCAAAACCATACAAGAACAATTTCGGTCCAACATTGGTTCCATGATTCTCAGCGAATTTCCACCTAAGTCCTAATGGTTCTTTATGTAGCAGTTAAGCAATAAATTGCAAAAATTTGTCCCCTCCCCAACCTAACCTTGACTATGGCCTTAAAGCGTTGAAACGACCTAGATAGGGATAGTTACTCTTTTCCCTTTTTACTGGCCATTGTAGGATGCAATGCTTAAAAAATTAGGCTTCACGAAATTCAGGTGTAGCAGTCCGC
This sequence comes from Tetrastigma voinierianum, assembly GCA_016808115.1. NCBI lineage: Eukaryota > Viridiplantae > Streptophyta > Magnoliopsida > Vitales > Vitaceae > Tetrastigma > Tetrastigma voinierianum. Next base: position 57,992 of record JAEQBH010004385.1, on the reverse strand, counting down.
AGGTGATTCCCGACCACTCAAGGTTTGGGGCATCAAGTGAAAGGATAAATGACCACTAACCACGGGCTTCACCCCGGTTTCCGTATGACTTGAAGAAAATCAAGCACCACTACGGTCGTTGAGACTCTACCTATCCACCCATGCTTGAACACTTCATCCCGATGACTCAGACCAATTAAGGCGCAAGGCATCGGGTTTTGAAGAACTTCGCCCGTACGCACTCGGGCCAGGTGCTCGGGTTTGAGAGACAAAACTTCACGACTTTGTTGCTGGCACTTTCTTCTTTTTTCTTTTTTTCTTTTCTTTTCCTTTTTGGAAGACTACATTAGTGCTTGAATATAGGTAACACAAACCTATCTAGGTTGCCCGACATGCTGGGTAGACATGCAAAGCGAAAGGAGGCAAACAAATTCACAGCCTATTAAAACAATCTGGAGTGCAGTGTGTGAATTAGCCTAAGGGAGAAATTTTCAAGTTGAGCATGCTGGAACTATAATTGACCAAAAATTAATTTAAGCATGGAATTTGTTCTAACATAAGGTGACAAACAAGGTTTAAATTTTCCAACGAGAAGGCAGTCCAATTGTCGATTGAAGCAATTCAATTGTCGATTGAAGACAAAAAACGTTTACACATGGTAAAAGCCTGAGAAACATGGTATGAAATACGTATATATATATATATATGGCGAATAGCTTTTGATATAGCGAAATGGCTAGTACATGCATACGAGCTAAACATACAAAATATCCTTTGCCTACTATGGCTAATACATAAATCTAATCAAAATTAGTAGGAGTTGATAAAGGCACGGTAACTATACAAAAATCATAAAGAGACCTAACCACCTCAGCTGCGTGGTGTGGTGGTGGTGGAATGCACGAAGGCTAGCTATTTCTTTGCGTGAAACATCGAAATGAGGCTGCATCGCGTGGTGGGCTCCTCTCTGCGGCCCGGGAACACGAGGAAGGCCCAAGTGCGTCATGTCTGGCGAGCATAGAGTAGAGCTTGGGCCGACCATACGATCTGTCTTTGCACGTGGCGCTAGTGACGGATGGCATCCATCGCCTGTCTCGCGGTGGTGTGAACATACTTCAGTGAGTGGTGTCTTTGAATAAGATGGACCCGGTGTATCGTTTGCGGCTGTGATGTAGTCACGTGGAGGAGGGATGATGGTGATATACGTGGAGCGGTTTCTGGCGTATCTCGAATTCGAGGGCGGGTATATCATCGTGTGGTGGTCCTCAGCCTCCTGACCCGGTACCTCCTCCTGGTCCTGTGGTCGTAAGTGGAAAGCTACGGGCATAGTCATCACCCGCTCCACTGACATGACCAGGGGGCATCTAATCCTCCTCTCAATCCTGGGCTCCTCTGGGAATCCCAAATGCTCGAGAACCTGGGAGAGTAGTCTCGGCATCAGTAGTGGAATGCTCTTTGCTCGTACTAGGTCCTTCCTATGGACCTTCTCCTCAAAATGTAGCAAGGAGGTCATCACCAGCTCAGAGGGACTGAACCAATATCCCTCCGAGATCCGGTAAAGAGCCTCCAATATGGCTCCATTTGCCCACGTAATCGCTGCCAGCGGGAATAAGCTCGTCTGAACAAATGGTCGTCGGCGGCATATGGGGCGGGGCGCCTCTGTGAAATCTTGGTCGGCCGGTGGTGTCTCGGCGGTGCTCGAACCATCTCGCTATGAGGGTGGGCCCAATCTCTGTAACCCTCTGCATTGGCCGGCGGTATACGCGGGGCCCAGCCTCTGGCGAAATATCGTAGCTCACGAGTACTCGCCCGAGCGATCATCAATATTGAGCTGAAGCTGAGCGGGTAGATCCTACAGGCGTCATCGAGTGGTAAGCTATGAAACCACTCGTGGGTAATAATACTGCCTCGGAGTCATGAAGGCCAGTAATGAATAATCCTCGATCAACCTCATGGACTCCCGGTATCTAGGATCAACCCTCAATGTCGGGCGTGTAGAATGACTCGATGAAAATCTCCCGGCTCGGTCTAGTTCCCGGTATCGAGGATCCGGTGAATAGAATTCGTAGAATCCTCGAAGGCTGAGCTACAGGCGGGGTGATGAAGTCGCCTCCGCGACCAGGAATGTGGCCCCGGTGGCGGCTGCTTGGCCAGGGGATGATGACTCGCTGGGCCGATGTGCGGGCCGTGCCGGAAGGCTCAGACCTCAGAGACCTCTCCCTCCCGGTACGGGTGATGGGGCGCGGGGTCCGTCGTGTCTGAAATCGCGTCGGAATCCCGAGGGCTCCTCAGTGCGACCTCGGGGGATCGGTGATGAATCTTGGAGTCGGGACCCGGAGGCGGGGCCTCTCTCGGGTGTCTTGAATCTACGCCGCGGCGAACCACGGGACCCGCCTGATGCGAACCATGCGATGTCGAAATAAAATCTTGGAAAAGGGCTCGACTCATTGAATCTGCATTTGAGGCTGCGTATGTGCGACGAGGCTCACAGGTGGCGAGATCACTGCGAAGACGGGAACCTCAAACCCAGCTAAGGCTCACGGCTCTGGTGAAACCCCGACTCTGCGGGATAGCGAGCGAGGCTCGATAAAGACGAATCTTGGGGCGAGTGAAATCGGCGAACCACGAATGGCCAAAAAATGAACAATTGGGGCGGCGGCCGGCTGTGAACACCCGGGGCTTCGTGCGCGTGTGAATGATGGCGCGCTGCGAATATGGAGGCTCCGATGCGAGGAACCGGTCGGTGAGAGGCGGGAATGCGGCCGAGACTAGGATGCGCGACGAAATGCGCGGCTGCTCGGTCGTGGAGAGCGCGAACTGGCGCGATGCGGCCGGCGGTGACCGCAGCGGCGATGGCCGGCTCGAGGAAGCGGCGAAGGCTGGGACTCAGGCTGTGGGACCAGCGAAAGCGAGGAGAGGAATGAAAAGTGTGAATGTTAGCACCCCTTTCCCTCTCATATAACTCGGGGTGGTCGAAGAGTCTTCCACCTTAATTCAGCTATTTTTAGCGAATTTGGCCCCCAAGCAGGAAGTACACTACTGCATTTCAAAATTTTAAATTATTAATAATATATAAAATAAATTATTATTATAAAATTTACTATATGTACTGTAATTAGAATTTAAAACACAATACTATACTATACAAACCAAATTACTAGAAAATGAAAACTGCTAAGTTAAAAATTTTCTAAAAATAACTGAAATTAACTAAATTAACTAAATTAAGACAGAAAGTAAAAATTATTGGGCTATGATTCGGTTTTGAAAACACTTAGAACCAGTTCAATCCCAAAATTACTCAAGAGTCGAGGAGAATGATCTCCTCAACCCGTCGTGCTTTGGGTTGACTCGTGGTGGTAAGGTGCCCCCGATTGTTGAAGTGGTCCCTCAGCAGTGGCTTTTGAATTGAAGCGGTGGCTTGCGGAGTGGGTGTTGATGGCAAGACCCGATATCCTATTTCATCTCCTTGGCCCGGGTCTCTCCACTGCAATTCTGGACACTTTGGCACTACGCTGCAGGCCAATTGAAACAACTTCATTAGTTATTGGATTTTCCTATTCTAGCAACTCATGTTTGTTCAAATGAAAGATGTTTAACTCGAGGGTCATGTTACGAGTTAGTTGCATGACTCGATTCGGCTTGATTATGATTGCATTTGCTGTGGCCAGAAATGGTCTTCCTAAGATGATTGGTACATGATTGGGTTCACTTGCAATTGGTTCAGTGTCAAGCACCACAAAATCTACTGGATAGTAGAATTTGTCTATTTTCACCAAGACATCCTCAACTATCCCCTTAGGGATTTTCAGCGATCTAGCCGGCCCGATGAAGTGTGATGTTGGTAGGTTTAAGTTCACCCCCAGACCTAGCTGCATGCGAATACGACATGGGGTTCACACGGCTCCTAAATCCAAGCGATGATTTGTACATCTGATTCCCGCGATATTGGCCCGGTGTAGGAGATCCTGGATCTTGTATTTGGCAGGGGTGTTGCTTTGGATTATAGCTGTAGCTTGTTGTTAAGAAATGCCTTTTCTCAATGCCTAATCCCTTCTTGGGTGTGCAAAGATCTTTCAAATTTTGCATAGCCGAGGCACTTGTTTGATTATGTCGATAAGGTATGTTAGCCTTCACTTGCCTTAAGACCTCTCTAAGATGCACAGCATTGAGATGCCTTCTTCTTACCTCTAAGTGCTTGTGGAAATGGAGGTGGTATGCGGTATTTCATTGAGTCCTCCTTTAGGAGAATATGCTCAGATTGCAATTTTTCTCCCTGCCTAGGTTCTTCAACAGGTTTTGGCATAGGTTGATCAACCTCTTTTCCACTCCTTAGGGTGATTATAGCCTTAACTTCATCCATTCCCGAATTGTTGGATGATCCTACCTCATGAATTCCCTTAGGATTTAAGGCGTTGGGAAGGGAACCTTCTCTTTCTTGTACCTCTAGCAACTTGTTGATCTTGGTGATGGAATCTGTAGGTTATCAATTTTAAGTTCGGGTTGCTCTCCTAGCCCATCTATTCTCTTATTAGTGTACTTTCTGATATCAATTCTTTGTGCCAGTTGCACATTGACTCCTTTTTGTTCTTCAGCAAAGTTGCCCACCACCTTACTCAAATTTAGTATAGCTTGTTCCAATGGAGAAGAGGATGGTGGTTGTTGTGAGACAATGAGGGTACGAGCGAGTTTGGCCCTTGGGGAGTGCATGCGCGAGGGGGGTTGGGTCTCCATGAGAGGGTTAAGGGTGATTCCTCGATTGGAATTGTAGGTATTACCATATGGAGCATTAGTTATTTGTGGCTTGTATTGTCCTACGGTGTTGCACATTCGACATCAAATCCTTCCTTTGTATGAGGGCCATAGGAAAGCTGTTCTACTAGATGTACGGGGGATTGGAAATTAGGTGCGGGGAATGGTTTGTCACGGGATTTTCGATCCTTTGCATGCACCTCTTGGAATTTGTTTGCCTTGAAGCTCCTCTACCTTTCCCTAGGCCCAGGGTTGAAATCTAGCTCTCATTTCTTCCTGCAGCGGTGCATACATCCCACCCCTTTGGTTGGCCCGGGTGGTCTCATCCTATCCAGATTCTCCCAGGGTTAGGCTCGTCAAACCATAGAAGTCTCGGCAGCGTAATTTAAAATCCCATGGCTTCATCGGGATGTTTGCTTAGAAGTCTCTCCACACATGGTTTCAAAAGCGCCTCATGGCGGGGAGACATACCACCATAAAGTGGTTCACCAACATCCAAGTGTCAAGCCCATGTGATGTGGGCATCATTTGATGGTTTCCATAAATCTTTCCCGACCTTGGTAAAACCTCTCGCGTCTGTTTGCAAGGTATAAATTTGTCTTTCAAATTATTGGTCTTATGAGCGAAGAACTTCTTCGGGAGTGCACTGCGGCTCGACCAATTTCTAATGGTTCCTAGGCCTCAATGCGGATTGAGCCATATCTTGACTTGCATCTTTAAGAGTTAATGGAAATGCTTTTAGCCCCCGGCTGAATCCATGTCAAAATCGTGCCCTTCCTTAAAGGTAGTGCGAGACCTCCTCAATCCTAATATGAGTGTATGGATTTTCATTTTCCATACCATGATATGTGGGGAGTAGAGGGTACCAAATAAGGCCTCAGCTGCTAAATGTATTGGGAGGTATGATGCGGGATGAGCTGTGACTCTAGGAGGGTGGATGTGATCCCTCATGGTTCTATAAGCATTTGGATTCATTGGGGTTCCTGGTTGGCTCTGTTGTTCCTCAGGTATGGGATCCATGGTATCAGTATGTACACTAACTTCACTAGCTAGGTCAAGTTGTGTACTTATCCTATCACCAATACACGTGTGTCTACATCCCATTGTTGCATAAACACTTGTTCTGAAAATTTAGAGACATCGAAGGCACCCGACAAAGCTGCAAAGGTTAAAGATTAACTACGAAAATTAAAATTATTTGTAAAGCAAAAGCAGTCACGATTCTTTGCAAAGTGATGAAAAGCGGCGGTTCCTACTTGGTAGTGACAAAAAAGGGAGTAAGGATTTACCTCCTCTTGTGATGTTGATCCACGAGTACGCTCAACTTACCATTAGTAGTTTGGCACCCACCCGGCAGCCAGCGCCATTTTAGTTCGTACCACGGTAGAAATTTGACTAAAATCAACAAAATTTATATACACCTAAGTTCCTACTCTTTGCCCAGTAGTCGAGAAACTCTTCTTGATGATGAGTGAATCTAGAATTCGAGCAGGGTTTTTCATCTAGAATGAATCCACATGAGTGTAAAAAGGTAAGGCTTTCTATTTGGACTTTTTGGATTTGCTTCAAAAACAGTGGAAGTAGGTTGAAAACTGAGAAATTGTAAAAAAAACTGAAAATAAAGTGTGAAAAAGTTAACTTTGAAGATTTAGGTCACTAACTTGGTAAGTTAGAGCAAACAAGTGTCCTCGGGTTTTATCCTCGTGTTATGACATGCAACCTATAGTCGAGGCATATGGGATCTATGTTTAACTAACCCTAACCACTAACAAACAACTCTATTTGAGTCGACACGGGTAGCATGCGGTATGGCCGCTTTTCGAGTTTGAAACCACTGGCATTAAATATCATTTCGGAGGCTCGTAGAGACCATCCCCAATGAACCCGCAGTGCATGCGATAAGTATACTTGTATCCTAAAGCATGGAGGTATTGGCGAATCAGCAACATTCAATGCTATTCAACTAATTTTGAGAAGATGAGAGCCATAAATACGGTACACCGTGACTTTTCGAGTACAAAGAGGACAACATGCATATGCCTCACCACCCAGCAGCTTCCTTCCTCTTGAAAGGAAGCATGAAGCATCTCTTGAGTTCATCCTCAGAGGGTGTTTGAAGCCTAGAAAGTAAGGGAAAGAGGAGAGAGAAGAGAGGAAGAATAAAACCCTAACTAAATATGAGACTTTATTTACAAAAATGAAAACTTACAAAAATTCTTCTCTCTAATTGTTGCTTCCCCCCATGAAATTCTCTATATCTTTATTACGAGAGGGGGTTTATATAGGCCACCTCGATACATGAAAATACAAGCCTAACAATTTGGCTAAGTTAATAGACGAGTAATACACAAATTTGAAGTCGGTTGGTAATTACAAAAACATGTGAGGCGGTAAATTTATTTAGGAGTGAAGAATTTATGGAGTAGCGAAATCCTGAGCATAGAAGAAATAGGAAATTTAGCTAAGGCTTGGCAATTTAAGCTAACTGGCGAATTTCTTAACAGCGAAAATTTCATGAAATAGCGAAATCATGAAATTTATTTAGGGTGATAACCTAGCGAAAACCCTGGTGTCTAGCGAAAATCCACAATTTCGCTGAACTTGAAAATTTTCACTAAACCTGCGAAATTTTCGCAATCCTAATAATTTTAGCGAGGCTTGCGAAAATTCACAGGATTCTTGTCCTTCCTTGCATTGCCTCTACATCCTCCAACATCGATTTTCTTCACTTTGCCTTGGTTCTATCATTGATTCTTGGGCTGATTGATGGCTGAAAATTGGGGTCGATCTTCATGATTCATCACTTGTCTCGAAATTGAACTCCCAAAGTGCGCAAAAACCTACAAAACAGCCAAAAATACTCTCTAAATGGCATAAGTGCTACTAAGAAGACTTGAACACTTCAATTGGTATAAATGACATGATTAGTCTTGTGAAAAAAGCACTCAAAACCTATCCCCAATGTAGGGTTCAAAAATTGTACTTTGGGCACTAATCAGGAGACATCGATTTCAGCGGACCTTCCCCACGTCCATATGGTCATACATACATTTTGAGGTGGGAGTGGACTATGTCTCCAAATGGGTTGAAGCAATCCTCACGGCAAGACTGATGACCATAGAATTGGTACTTTGAATTCTTGAAACCCGATATCTTTTCGGGTTTTGGGGTCTGAAAGCCATTGTATTAGTGATGGGGTTCACATTTACGTAACAAACAGTTGAAAACCTCATGGCTAAATATGGTGTGAAACACAAAGTGGCACCCCTTACCATCCTCGAACAAGTGGCGGTGGAACATGACGAAATTAAGACCATTCGTGAAGGTGGTCGATACAGCCAGAAAGATTGGTCCATCAAACTTTTCGATTCGTTGTGGGCTCTGAGCTGACTTTGAACAATCACCGGGAATGTCCCTTATCGGTTGGTCTATGGTAAGGGCATGTCACCTTCCAGTAGAGATTGAGTACAAAGTATGGTGGGTGATCAAGAAGCTAAACATGGACCTAAGTGGGGCCGGAGAGAAGAGATTTCTTGATCTTAATGAATTGGAAGAAATACGAAATAATGCCTACTTGAATGCAAAGATTGAAAAAGAAAGATCAAAGAAATGGCATGACCAAATGATAACTGGGAAGAATTTCAATGCGGGAGATCAAGTCTCTTGTATGACTCGAACTCCATTTGTTTAGAGCTGGCTGAATCCACGATGGAATGAGGTCATTTCATTGTCGGCCAGCGTACCCCGATGGTTCGGTAGACTTGCAGATCAATGATGTGAGGTTGTTGAAGTCGATGAATGAAGGGTAAAACCATATGGTGCGGCGAGTCATCAAGGAAGAAATTCTCACGATGGACCCTCCTTGAATCCGTTCTGGCCCCAAGGTGGCTCTTTGCCTTCGGCGTGCTTGTTCTCATTGTTTAGTCACTTAAATTTTCTTTTGTTTAAAAATGGTGATAACAGTCAGAGTCTGATAGTTGGGTTCTTTTTGTGGGTAGCGGCAGTAGCATTAACAGATAAGCATGCTCCTTCTTCAGCCATCCCATTTGATATCACTGGTAAAGTAGTTCTTACAGTGGCCAGCTTCGTTTTCTTTATCTAATGTGAAGAATTTTTTATATTCCCATTTCGTGTAACTGTTTTTGTCTTCAATTGAACAATTGAATTGCTTCAATTGGACAATTGAATTGCCTTTTGTTGGAAAATTGACTCACTGTTTGTCACCTTTATGTTAGAGCAAAATGCCGTATTTGAAATAATTTTTAGTCGGTTGAAGTTCACATGCCGACTTGAACATTTCTCGTAAGCTAATTCACACCTTCTTGCACAGTTGTTTCAATAGAATTTGTGAATTTGTATACCTCCTTTCACTTTGCATAAGCGGCCTTAGGCATGTTGGCAACCTAGGATAGGTTTGTGTTACCCATATATGAAGACCAATGTAGAGTCTTCAAAAAAAAAGGAAAAAAGAAAAAGAAAAGCAAAAGAAAAAGAAAAGAAAAGAAGAAAAAGAAAAATAAAGTCATGACACTTTGCCTTGAAACCGAGAGCACGGTCAGGGGTGTGTAAGCCGAAAACGCTGAAGCTAGATGCCTGGCCTTGAATGGTTTGGAATAATGATTTTAATTGCGTTACATGGGTGGATAGAGTGAGTTTAGCAGTGTAGGTGCTTGATTTTGAAAGTCATTGATCAGGGTGAAGCTGTAGGTTGTGGTCGGTGATCCTTTTGGCTTGATGCTAAACCTTAATTGGTTGGGGAGTCATCGGTGGACCAGATTACACGGACTTGGTGAAGTCGGATTTTAAGCATTGCACCTGATGTAGTTAAATAAAGAAAGAAGAGCGTAACTATCCCTATCTAGGTTGTTCAACAACTTAAGGCCATGCCAGTGCTAGGTTGGGGGAGGGGACAATTTTACAAATTTATTGTCGATGCGGTTACACTCTGAAACCAGACTGGTGGAAATTCAAGTTGAGAATCATGGGAATCAATATTGACCTAAAAATTGTTCTTGTATGGTTTGGCTCTTTCCATATGGGTTTCAAATTTGGTGTCAATTTTTTGATTTAAAGGTAATGTTTATATGTACATATATATATATATATATATATATATATATATATATATATATATATATATATATATATATATATATATGCTGCTATATATATATATATATATATATATATATATATTTTGAATCATAAACTTTTGAAAATCAGCACAAGCATCTCCTTTTGTTTTTGCATTGCTAAGGACTAACAGCGTTTGGTTGGGGGTGTGATTAGTACCCAGTGCATATTTCAAGGCCATATTTGAGATAGGTTTTGAGTGCTTTTTATAGCACTAATCATGTCGATAATGTCTGATTAAAGTGTTAGTCTTCTTAGTATCACTTATCACGTTTTAGAGGTTATTTTGGTTGTTTTGCGGGTTTTTGCGTACCTTGGGAGTTCAATATCGTGTATGTGATGAACAAAGAAGATTGAACCATTTATCCTTCCTCCAATTATACCAAAAATTCAATGAAAGGAATGAAGGCAAAGTGATGAAAATTGATGCGATAGAGGACTTGTAAACGTACGGTGAAGAGCATCGAATTCCGGGAATTTAAGCTAAGATTGCGAAAATTTCGCTGGGATTGCGAAAATTTCGCAATCATACCGAAAATTTTGCAATCCTAGCGAAATTGAGAAATTTCGCTAGGCTTCAAAATTTCGCTATGCATCGTTCCTAGCGAAATTTCACACTTTCGCTATCTCTAAAAAATTTCGCTGCGAAATTTAGTAAGCGAGAATTGCCGGTGCATAAACGAAATTTTACGATTTCGCTATCTGCTGCAATTTAAGCTACCTAAAATTTTAAGCTACCTGCGATTTTTGTGCCTAGCGAATTTCTGCCTTGTCATCCTTTTGTAATTAGTAAAAGCAGGCCTCATTTTTGGTGTATTACTTCCTTGTCCTTATTTTAGCCAAAATGTTGGGACTTTATTAGCCAGTTTCACATAATGGGTGGCCTATAAACCCCCATAGTTTTTGTAACCCTAAGCAATCTTTTGGGCACACTTTCATTTTTTATGTAAATATCTCGCGACTTTAGTTAGGGTTTTGGTTTTCTCTCTTCTCTCTCCTTTTTCCCTTATTTTCTAAATTTGCGAAACACCCCCTCTTGGGGATGACAACTCGAGATGTAGCTAAGCCTCTTTGAAAGGAGGGTAGCTAGCTTGGTTGTGGGAGCGGTTGCGGAGTTGTACTCATGTGTTGAATGCTACGGGTACTGTATTTATATTTAAATCTTCTCAAAATAGGGTTAAATATCATTTAATGTCATTATTTGTAATACTTACCATGCTTTAGGATACAGTGCATACTTATTGCTAGATGCTCTTTGTCGATTTCTTAAATGACCTTTCTGAAGCAACTGTTAATGTTAGGGTTTCAAGCTAATAGGGACATAGTGCATGTTGCACAATGTTGACCTCAAATAAGTCTAGGGTTGGGTTTGCTGAATGAAACACAAGATCCGGTATGAGCTGGACTATAGATTGCTTGTCATATGCGAGATAAGCTACAGAAAAATTGACACTGCATGTTATCAAGTTAATGACCTAAATCTTCAAAGTTGCCTTTTCCCACACTCACTCGATTTCTACGATTAATCGGTTCAAACTACTCATGCATTTTTTGAGCAAGCTCCCGAATCAAATAACTATATTTCACAGCGATGAGAAATCATTCTAGGATGAAAACCCATCCCATCATTGGAGCCACTGTAGACCGCTATCTTCTTTGATAGCTTGACTACGACATGAAGAAGAGCCTATGAAACAAATTTAGTTGTTAAGCTCACTAAAATTAAGCCAAGAGAATCAGCTAGCGAGAATACAAGAAGATGAGTAAAGTTCAGCGTGTTTGAAACGAGTGAAGTCACCCGGCGAGGAAAGTGATACTTGCTTAGGTAATTTGCTGAATAGTTAGGAGCTATGAGTGTCTGGCAAAGTGGTCTCATTGACCCTTTGGAGACCTTTAGTGGAGAATGGAGTCGAGCACAGGCGGCGAGGCGGGAAAAGAGAATACGTTAAATGAGATGGACTCTTTCGGGACACACTAGAAGGAAATACTTGAATCTCTAGGCGAAGGAGTTAAAGCAGCCGAGTCCCCATCGATTGAGCAACCGCCAGATGGAACAAAACCTACACTGGCCATTTTGAAGTATGCGTACTGGGGGAGTACGAATCACATTGCAGTAATTATCTCGGCATCCTTAAGCGCAGTAGAGGAAGAGAAGTTATTGAGGGTCCTTCGAGATCACAAACGGGCACTCGGATGGTCTCTATTGATCTAAAGGGATCCGTAACTACATGTGCATCACATCATTATTTTATTAGAAGATGGGCATAAACCTTCGGTGGAGCCTTGAGAGGAGAGTTCATCAAATGTGAAAGGTAGTCGGAAGAGGTTTTAAAATGGCTGAACCTTTGGGGTGATTTACCCCATTTCGGACCGAGTGCGCAAGTCAGCCCGGTTCGGGTAGTGCGAGAGAAGGGAGGAACAAGCGTCATCGGGCCCAGAAAACAACATCTTGCTGGCATTTTAGAAACGATTCTGGTGGAGGATTGTATTGATTATCAGCCGAACAAGGCCACTTTCGAAAAGATCATTTTCCATTGCGTTTAGATCTGAATCACTAGAATCAGTTAGCCGGTTATGAATATTATTGCTTTTTGGATGGATATTCTGGTTACAATCAAATTGCCATAGCTTTGAAGATCGGGGAGAAGACAACATTCACTTGTCCTTATGGTACATTCGCATTCCGGCGGATGCCCTTTGGGCTGTGCAATGCACCGGGTACTTTTCAGCGATGTATGATGGCCATATTCTCCGACATGGTGGAAAAGACAATTGAGATCTTCATGGACGATTTCTCACTAATGGGAAATTCATTTGACAATTGTTTAGAAAACTTGAGGCATCTTGGCTAGATGTGGAAGGGGTGACTTAGTGATTGGGAAAGTGCCATTTATGGTCTGAGAGAATTGTGTCCTTGGACATCGGATTCGACAAGAGGATAGGGAGGTAGATAGGGCGAAGGTGAAGCAATTGAAAAGTTGCCTCCGCCCCTCTTCGGTAAGAGATTCGAAGTTTTCTAAACCACCTTTGGAAAGTTACATGGGCGGTTCGTAGTTTTCACGGATGCTTGGATTTGTCGGCCTCTGATCAATCCCATTTGAGTTTTATTCGCAATGTTTGCATGCATTCTCAGTGTTAAAGGATAAGTTGGTTTCAACTCCTATTGTTGTAGCACCGGATTGGTCCTTTCCATTTGAACTCATGTGTGACGCTAGTGACTTTGCGGTGGGAGCGGTTAAGGGCGAAACGAGAGAAAATATTTCAGGTAATCTACTATGCAAGTAGAACCCTGAATGATGCACAACTGAATTATGCCACTACGAGAGAAGCGTGGCCATTTCGTCTTTGCTTTCGACAAATTAGGCCGTATTTGATTGGCTTATGAAAGTAGTGGTGCACAACGATCGATACGCGCTAAGTACTTGATGACGAAAGATGCAAAACTGGAATTAATTCGGTGGGTCGCTTTTGTTGCAAAAAATTCGAGCGTAGAAATTAAAGACCAAGAAAGGCGAAAACCTAGTGGCGAGACCATCTTTCCACGAATTGGAAGGGCGGAGATGACGTTCGATGAATGGCAATTTCAGACGAGAAACTCCTAGCTATTGAGAAAGAGAGGCGAGTTCCTTGGTTATGAGATTTTGTGAATTATTTGGTGTCTAAGTAGTCCCTCTGAATTTAACTATCGGCCAGAAAAAGAAGTTTTTCGCACACTTGAAACTTCTTATTGGGAGGAGCCAATTCTATACGAACCTTTGTGTTGATCAGGTGATAAGGAGATGTGTGCCCGAAGATGAAATGCACAGTATTCTGAACCATTGTCACACTCTACCGTGTGGTGGACACTTTGGTGGCCAGAGAACAGCAGCCAAGGTACTCCAATCGGGTTTTTACTGGCCTACCTTATTTAAAGATGCTCATCAATTCGTTTCCACTTGTGACAAATGTCAACGAATGGGGAACATCTCTAGAAAGGACGAGCCACCCATGCATCCCATTTTGGAGGTAGAATTGTTTGATTTATGGGGGATAGATTTCATGGGACCATTTCTGCGTATATAGCAACTTATACATTTTGTTAGCGATGGTATGTCTCAAAGTGGGTGGAAGCGATCCACACATGCAAATGATGCGAGGTTGTGGCCTGATTTGCGCGACAACATATTCTCCCGTTTGCCCCTCGGCATTGATCAAAGATAATGGTACCCATTTCTACAATAAGGTAATTGATAAGGTCTTAGTATAGAATGCGTCATCGTACATCTCTTGCATACCACCCACGGTCGAAGCGGTTGATCGAGGTATCAATCGAGAAATCAAGTACATTCTCGAGGAAGACGATCCCAGCGGCTTCGGGAGGATTGGTCTAAAAAGATGGACGATGCACTGCAGGCGTGCCGCCTGGCAAAACTCCTTTAGGTATGTCACTGGATTCGAATCGTATGTGGTAAAAGCGTGTCATCTTCCAGATTGAATTAGAGCATCGGCTTTATTGGGCCACTCGGCTTGATTAAACATGGATAGTACATTGGTAGACGAGAAACAAGCGCTCGACTCGGTGAACTAGATGGTCGGAAAGCGAAGCTTGTAAGCCCACATCTATAAGGAAAAGACTAAAGCACGGCAAACAAACACATCACGAGGAAAGGAGTTCACGGTAGGATGACAAGTTCTTCTATTCACCGGCGGCGGTGACGAGAGTGCTTTTCACGGTGGCACAAAGTTACCCATCCTGAGAAAGGCACATTCACAGTTACCACCCAACGGTTGAAGCCGTATTTTGGAGGCGAGTTTCTTACAGACAAGCAAATCATTCCTTTGGCAATGCGCGAGACGAAGTGTAATGCTTGACCATTTGAGTTCGGGTTCAGAGAACATATTGAGATTAGGTCGTCGAGCTAACGACATTAAACATAGCGCTTCTTGGGAGGCAACCCAAGTTTCCTTAAACTTTTCTCTTTTCTGAGTGACAATTTCTTTCATTGTTTTTAGTGATTGTTTAAGTAATATTAGTTTGTAGTGGGTCTTGGTAAGTGTCAGGGTTATGCGCTGTGGTTGTTTATTTTTCAGGACCCGAAAGCGTAGGTACTGGGGAGGATCAAGTCTTGTAGAGCATTACATGTCCAGAGTATCACATTTACAAGTGGAGAGGTTCTCGCAAACCAGGGTTGCTTAATGTGTAAAAATTTTTGGGAGCCTTCACATGCGTCGCGACGTTGGGTCCTGGCGTCGCGGCGTTACAGCGTCGCTGACGTTCCAGCGTCGGCGACGGCATTGACCTGCGTCGCGTCGCGGCGTGGATTTCAACGTCGGCGGCGTGGATTTGGCGTCGTGACGTCAATTTTGGACCTCTCTGTCACGTCGCGACGTGGATCTCCCAACGTCATTGACCCGATTTTAAGTGTCTACGTCGCGTCGGCGGCGTGGATTGCCCAGCGTCGCTGACGTCAGGTGTATCGCTGCGTCGCGTCGCGGCGTGGTTTCCCAGCGTCGCGGCGTGAATTTTATGTGAGTCTACGTCGCGTCGGCGTTGATCTCCAACGTCGCGGCGTCATTTTAGTGCCACTCTGTAACATCGCGGCGTTACCGAGCGTCGCGGCGTTCCAACCGGCCCTCTACGCATGCTTGTCGCGGCGTTGCCCGCCGCGTCAGCGACGTTGCGCTGTTTTAAAGGCGAAGCGGTTCATTTTGCTCTTTACCTCGCACACACCACTACACGAAATATACTGGCCCTGCTTTGCGCACCTATCACCACGGCCTGCCGGGAGCCTCTTTCCTGGCAGTCGGAGGCCCCTACACTGTTCTCTGACCACCATTGTGCACCTACGAGTCACCCTCTCTAACTGGTTCAGGGTCATTGTGGTATTCCCACCACACTGTGCTCGTTTTTTTTGCCCTAGTGTCCTTTTCTAGGGTTACCATTGCATGCCCAGTTGGTCTAGAGGTGTTCTAGGTTCCCATTTCGGTTCACACTAGGTTTATCGTAGGGTAGTTGAGTCTCTTTTAGGGTGTTTGAGTCATTAGGCAATTAGTTAGTTTCGATTTCTTTTAGTGCACACTAGGTGTTTGTGTTTTGTGCAGGTCGGTGGTCATCACCACTTGCATTCTAAACCTGCGGTAATGCGCGGCGTAAATTGCACCTTGGCGGTCGGTCGATGGGGACGAGCCAGCTACGATATCCGCGGTTTGTGAATGTCGCGATGCCGTCGATCGGTTTGGAACCATTTGCAAAAACCGATCATTCATCGAGAGAAGGGGTTTTCACCACCAGATGACTTCTTCATGAACCATTAGCGGTAGGGATGGCGTGCCTTGTGCGACCACACCGTCCGACGCGATGAGTGTTGGTGCGAGAAGGTTCTGCGCCAATCACCAAGCGCCATGTCTTGAAGAAAGTTAGGGTGCGAGGGCATGATAGTGCGACTTGATTGTGGAGTCGATCGATAGTTACATAGTCCTGAATCATGTCCCCTCTGATGGATTCGATCGGCTACGAACACCGGAGCTTCTGCTGAGGAGTCGTCGGGTCTTGACCCGATGGCGGGGTGAGTGGAAAATCAATAGCACGGGCCATGCGGTCCACTTCAAGGCCAAGCATTTGGCCTTCATCCTAAGATGCGGCATCACTTTGGCGTCGCGTCTTATTCAGAGCGACGACGTGTGTGAAGTGGCGCGGCGCCTAACTGACTATGCCATCATACAGGACATACCTTTTGATGTTGGGCTGGTCATAGAGGATGCCATCCTCCATAACCGGGACGTGAAGATGAACTTGGGGCACCCCTTCTTGATCTTTGGCTTGTGCAAACGAGCCGGGGTGCCCCTGGATGACAATGAGGCACAGGCACCACCTATCGAGGCAATATCTTGTCAAGCGGGACACACTGGTGTCCCATGCACGAGCCATATGATTCGGTCATGCGCCCTCGGGCGGGACGAGCTTCATGAGTGTCCCGGGCTCGGTATGGCTCATGGGCGATCCTCGAGAAAAGACATTGGC
Source organism: Tetrastigma voinierianum (assembly GCA_016808115.1). Lineage (NCBI taxonomy): Eukaryota > Viridiplantae > Streptophyta > Magnoliopsida > Vitales > Vitaceae > Tetrastigma > Tetrastigma voinierianum. The sequence continues at coordinate 41,128 of JAEQBH010004385.1, read as the reverse complement.
CGAGTCCTTGTCACCACGCCTCCACCACCATCCGGTAGCGGCGCCATTGCCTCAGGTCCTTCACCGATCTTGAGGACCGGTGTTCTCACTCAGCGGCGCCGGCGCGTGGGGATGAGACCCGGGGAGCACCGAGTCCTCATTACCGCGAGATATGGAGGCTGCGTGGCGATATGCGGACGGTCTGGCCATCAGGCCATCATTCTTCAGCGTGATCCTTACGGTGAGACACGAATCGCCCGGCTCTAGCTTTCTGGCCTCCACCACCGCCGCCGCGGTGATCACGGGAGTCCCTTCACCTCTATTGTTTATTTCTTGCCGGTGGGGACCTTTGGATATTTTGTTGGGGTGGTGATCGGGTTTTTGTTTTGTTTAGTGATGTTTTGTTTTTAGTAGTGTGTAGTGTTTTTATTTTGTTCCGCATATTAGTTGTGTTTAGGTTTAGTTTCAGTTTACTCTTCCCTTTATTTTGATGAGTCATGCGTTAGTTTGTTTGCGTGTGTATTAGGTCATTCTTATATGTAGTAATTGCGTGTATGTGTGCCATGTTGAAAATTGAGGATTACTTTTGGACTGAATTCACTATTGACATGGATGATTGGATGCATACATTGTTTGATGCTCGGTAATTAGGTTGAATAGGTGGAAAGGGTTAGTGAACCAATTCCGGATAGTCAAGAAACTATTTCTCGATGATCCTATCACACTCACACGCTACTGACCTTCCGGGTATGCATAGGTGTCGAGACCAACTACTAAAATTCGACAAACCTTGGGAGATTCTAACCATCTAAGTGATGGGACACCCAATCAAAAGAGGATTGCCATTGAGCCCCAACTAAAAAAAAAAAAAAAAAAAAGAGAAAAAGAAAAAAAAGTCAAAAAGAGTCATGTGAGTTAGAATAAGTGGACCATCCAATCGGAATCCCGGGTACATTCCGAGGGGCCTTTCAAAGCATAATGCCTTTAAGCGGTTGGTGGGAGTCATTGACTTCAGCACCAGTTACATGGGACCAGAAGATGGATTTTCCCTGACCTAGGGCCTTTGAGTTTGGTTGAGTGTTCGAGAGTGAAGTTTGAAGGGAACTTAATGCACAGTGCCCTTAACCCGACTGGTGGGAATACCAATGGGTCCCCGTACATAGACTGCTCGACTAAAAACTTCTTGGCACTAGGTCTTCTTCCATTTATTTTAGGTACTTAGGAAGTTTTTAGGTATTTTGACATGAATAAAATGGGTGCGTTCCTATCTTTTTCTAGTTAGCTTCTTCCAAATAGGTGAGTTGAGTTTAAGTTTGGGGGTGTTGGAACCTAGGCATACACTGGAGGTCATTCATTCTACACACATAGGGGCCTTGGGAAAGGTTATTGACTAACATAGAATTCGAGGCACTAATCAATTCTACCTATTTCAACTGAGTTTTCCGAAAGTCTAACACTTGTATGCATCTTGTGAACTTCGAGCAAAATTGCAGCAGTGTGAGTCGGTCCAAATTGATCCCGATTTTTGATATGATGACCGCGGTCTTGAGTGTTGGTTTTAGTAGATTCGGGTTATTGTCTTGTTTAGAGTCCGTTCTTGGGGGGCGACGAAACTAGAAGTTTGGGGGTGTGGTAGTGCTAAAACCTTTCATATTATACTCGCGTCGGTCTTTCATTTTCACGTTTATTTTATAGTAATTTCATAGTTTTTTGTGGCCAGGCTCCTGATTTGGTGTTTTGTTTGGATACAGGTACATTCGAGCAAAAAGAGCAGCTCTTGGAAGCATTTTTTGGAGCAATGGGGACCAAGGCAAGAAAGTGGCTGTCACGTCGCGACGTTCCACTTCGCGGCGTCCCCCGCGTCGCGGCGATCGGCGTCACGGCGTTGAGTCACCAATGCGAGTCGACAAGTAAATGTCGCGGCGTCCCAGCGTCAGCGGCGTCAACTCAGCGGCCGACGTCGCGTGACGTTACAACGTCGCGACGTCAGCTCGAGATCTGCACCTCATCATTTAAAAGTACGAATGGCTCAAAAATCAAGGTATCGGGCGCACGAGACGAGGCGAGGAATTCAGGCATAGTGAGCCACGGACTTAGAGGGAAGTGCGAAGTTGTCTTGTTCTCATTTTGGATATTTTTGGATATTAGACTGATGTTTTTAATGCTAAACATTTTCATCTTTTCACTCAGTATGTTCTAGACCTATTTCTAGGGTTATATTGAACCCTGTCATATGTTGATGGATTAAAGCTTGATACTTTATATTATTCAGTTATTTGTCAATTTGTTTGCAACTGCTCTATGCCTATGATTTAATTATATGGTGATGTCTGGCCAACATTGGCATAATCACCTTTGGAGATCGAATTCGAGAGATGAGGTATTCGAGGATAGGGTAGAGTAGCCTTCGAGTTGATTCGGTAAATAGAGATATTAGAACACGAAGGTGGCAATTTGGGGTTAGAACATTTAAGCATTTCGGAATCGCGAGGTCGGGATAGAGATATACTTTCGATTCTATTCATGAGATAGGCGGATATACCTCGAGAGAGAGGATATCGTAAGCGAAGATCACCTGCGCCATTGACATATTAGTAATATATTGAATAATAATATCTTTAGAAAATTAATCCGTGCGCGTGTGGAGATATAACCCTAGTCTTCAATTCCAGTAATTCATTAGAATCAATAGCTTAGTTAAATTTCACATACTTACTTTCTTTCCTAAAATCATCTATTCAGATATTATCTAAAAAGCAGAACCTTTGTAGTCAATACACCTATCCCTGTGGATCGATATCCCAGTCTTATAAGTACATATATTCGTGGGGTGTAGCGTGCACTTCTGCGCACATAGGCGATACAATTTATACCGCACTTGTTTCGACTGTCACTTCGCTACAATCTGTCAATTTTTATCAGCTGGTGCAAGCGGCTATAAAAATTGAGAAATCTGAAATGAAGAGTCAAGAAAGAAAGAAAGAGAAAAAGTTTTCAAGAGGGGGGTCCTCTTCGGGGAAAAGACCTAGAGAGTCACGAGTTAGAGTTAATACCGGGAGTGAGACAAGGACCTACCATGACACAAAGTTAGGTCGAGGGCATCTCAGGCTGGACAAGGGAGGAAGCATGTATGTCCACATTGCCACAACTATCATAGTCGTATTTGCGAGCCGAGTAACTAGGGGTTGTTTTGGGTGTGGGGGAGCCTGGAATCATGTGATATGCATTGTCCCTGCGAGGATTGGGAAGTTCTAGAAATCCTCAAGGAAGTGGTAGAGGAGGATCAAATGTACCTCCACAGATTCAGAGTAAGGGAAGAGGACGAAGTGCCTCATGAGTAGGAAGTAATGCTTGAGAGACGGTGAATCGATCACGCTAATCTGGTGACTCGAGCTTATGCTATGAGAGCTCGTGAAGATCCGAACATACCGGGGGTTATTGCGGGTACATTCACTCTCTTTGATATTACTTTGTATGCTTTAATTGATCCGAGCTCTACACATTAATATATATGCATGGATTAAGTGAATGATAAATTACCTGCTTGATAGAGTACATTTATCTTATGACACCTTTATTTACAAGTCCTCTGGGGCATAGTCTTGAGTCGGCCAGGTGTGTATAAATTATCCCTTAATGGTCCATGATACCAGAATTCTCGGTTGATCTAATTGCTTTGCCTTTTCATGAGTTTGATTTGATCTTGGGAATGGATTGGTTATCCAAACATCGGGCCGTAGTTGACTTCGATAAGAAAATAGTTCTACTTAAATGTCCTGACTTATCAGAAGTAATAATACAGGGCATCCGATCTGAATCAGCACCGAAAATTTTGTCAACTATGAAAGCCCGACGTTTTTTGAGAAAAGGTTGTGAAGCCTTTTTGGCTTTAAATCTTGACTCCAAAAGAGAGCAAGTAAATTTAGAAACTATTCCTGTGATTAGGGAGTTCACGATGCATTTCACGAATAATAGTTACCGGTACCACTGAATGAGAAGTGGATCTCTCTATTGAAGTTGTTCAGGGAACGATTCCTATTTCAAGGGCACCTTACCGTATGGCTCCCGCGGGCGAAAGGAGTTGAAGACTCCTTCTGAGGAGCTATTGGATAAGGGGTTTACTTTCGACCTGAGTCTCACCGTGGGAAGCTGTAGGTTTATTTGTTAGAAGAAAGATGGCACTCTCCGGGTGTGCATTGACTACCGACAAATAAACAAAGTAACAGTTAAGAATAAGTACATGTTGCCAAGAATATAAGATTTATTTGACCAATTGAGAGGAGCAAGTGTCTTCTCGAAGATAGATTTGCAATCGGGATATTATCAACTCAGGAGTAAAAGAGGTTGATGTCCAGCGACTTTTCGAGGGCAACCGTTATGGCCACTGAGGTTTTTAGTAATGCCATTTTGGGTTGATGAATGCTCAAATATGGTTATGGATTTGATGAATAGGGTTTTTCGTCCCTATTTGGATCAATTTGTGGTGGTATTTATTGATGACATCCTGGTGTATTCTAAAGATGCACAGGAACATGAACACCGTTTGAGGATAGTATTGCAAACTTTGAGAGAGAATGGAGTTGTTTCTTGGGTTAAGTAAATGATTTTGAGCAGGATGTGTCATTCTAGGCCATATTGTATTTGTAGAGAGAGTGCTTAAGAGTGGACCGGTAAAATCGAAGCAATTGAATTTGATTGCTCCTCGAATGTAACCGAGGTGAGAAGTTTCTTGAGCTTAGCAGGTTATTATCGGAGGTGTACAAGGCTTTTCGGTTATAGCATCACTTTACTTACTAGATTTTCTGGGAAGGGGAGTGAGTTTGAGTGGGATGATAAGTGCCAATCAGTTTGAAGATTAAAGAAATACTAGTTGAAGCACCGGTGTTGGTTCGGCCTGCCGGGTAGGATTACAGGTATCTGATGATGCTTGAGGATAGGTTTTGGGGATGCGTGATGCGGGATGGGAAGAGAGTGGTGACATAGCTCGAGCCCGATTGAAGCCGCATGGTGAACTATCCCACACACGATTGATTGGTATGATTAATTGGCTTTGAAAATTTAGGCGACACTATTTATATGGAGAAAAATGTAGAATTTTCACGATCATAAGAATTTTATGAAATGTTGCTAACTCAAAAAGGATTTGAACTGAGGCAGCGTCGGTGGTTGGAATTATTGAAAGACTATGACTGTATAATTAATTACCACCGGGAAGCAATGTAGTGACGGATACTTTGAGTAGGAAAATGATTTCTACTACGACCTTGAAGATTATGATTGGAGACTTACTTTTTGATGGATCTTGTTGGCTCAATTGAATGTGATACGGATTTAAGACAAATGATAGTGAATGCTTTCGGAAAAATGATGCCAAATTACGGGGAATTGGCTCCGGTTAGTTAATAGGAACAAGACTAATTTTGTCATAGATGGAAGTGGTGGTTTGTTGTACAAAGAACATATTGTATTAATGCAGAATGATATGGTTGAAAAAAGAAGATATTATATGAAGGCCACAATCTGTTTCACCATGCATCACAGGTAATAAAATGTACCAGGATATGAAACGATCTTCTTGAAGCAAGGGATGAAAAAGGACATTTAAATTGTGTGGCTAAGTGTGGCGTGACCGATGAGTAAAAAACTGAACACCAAGTACCATGCGGTTTGTTGAATCCTTCAGTCCCGATGGAAGTGGGATAACATATTATGGTTTCATCGGTTTCCCACTCACCCAGAAACATGATGCAATTTGGGTATTATTGAATGATTGACTAGAATACGCTCGCCTACCAATCCATTTACTACTCCATGGATCGTTTAGAGGACCTTTATGTGAATGAAATTGTCAGATTACATGGCATTCTTGTATTGATAGTGTCCGACCGCGATCCTCGGTTCACGTCAAGGTTTTGGAAAGGATTCTGATCGAAGCTTTTGATGCAGTTGAATTTTATGCGCTTTCCGCCACAACGGATATGAATGATGCGAAAGAAACAGTCGGTATTAGAAAGAATATGTAGGGGCGTATGTTAGATTTTCGGGAAGTTGGGATAGGTACATTCACTCATGGAGCCCCACCCTATAACAACGATTATCAATCGTAGTGATATTTATGAAGCTATGTATGGAAGCGATGTAGAACTCCCTACGTGTTGGCAGAATGAGCAGAGCATACAAGATTATCGGTCTGAATTAGTAAAAGACAACGAAGAAAAGTTGATTATTCGCAGAGATTAAAAATTTACTTTGTGATAGACAAAGGTCTTATGCTAATTTGAAAGAAAGATATAGAGTAAAGTCGGAGATAAAAAGTGTTTTTCTTAAGGATCTCAGGTAGGAAAAAGATACTCCGTTTTGGAAGAGGGGACAACTGAGTCCACGATTCATTGGCCATAGCAAGTTTGAAAAAATTGGACCCGATGGCGTGTTTTGGCTCATGGATTGTGAGTACATGATCCATTCCATGTCTATGTCGTAGATGTCGTTCGACCATGCTTTATATGGGTTCGAGATATACAAGTACGAGAAGATTTCTGCAGCCGTTGAAGGCGAAAGCTGATACAGATCGTGAAATAAGACGATTCTGGCTCAAGCAAGTCCCGCTTGGTAAAAGTGCTTTGGCGACATCATGGTATGGAAGGCGACATGGGAACGGAATCGGCAGTGAGGGTGCGGTACCCTCGACTCTTCGGTCGGGTAATTTCGAGGGCCAGAAATTTATTTTAAGAGAGGAGGAATTGTAACGCGAAATATACCCTAGTTGTTTTCAACATGTTTTGGGGTATTTTGTAAGCATAGTTGAATTTTTCGAAAATTGAGTCGAAAATATGGAGAGAGTAAGAAACCAATTTTATACAGCAAGAATAAAAATAGTAAATTTCCAAAAAGGAATTATCAAAGACATAGGTTAATATATGATTAAGAGCCAGTATAAATAATAAGGGTAACAATGTAATAAATGGAAGTTGGAGGACTAAAAGCTAAATAATCAAAAACCTTAATTATAATTAGATGTGGGGAGACCAAAAATGCATTTTTTTGGTCTCCAAACAAGAAGTCTACGAGAAGGAGAGGAAGAGGAAGGAGAAGAAGAGGAAGAAGATGAAGAAGGAGGAGGAAAAGCAAATCCAAGGTATGGATTCTTGTATACATGACTTTGGTATGATTTTGTACAAGAATTTCTTGGGTATGATTGTTAGGGTTTGCCTTGAAGAGTAAATTGGTTCCTTTTCTAGAGGTTTTGTTAGGAACCATCCCTATCTAAATTAGGGAGTTGGGTTGTGTTGATCATAATTAAATATGGAGATCATACAATTTAAGAAAATTACTGTCTTTAGAATTTTGGTGAATCTTTGGATTCTTTGTCTAATTAAAAGTATTGGGGAGTTGTTTAGAGGATTCCATGTTGGTTGATGAAGGATGTAATAGGGTGATATGGAAGAAAGTGCATGAAAAATGGGAGGAAATTACACATTACGGGCAATTTTAGTGTATGTATCGGTACACCCTGAACATGTACCGGTACATTTTAGGTTCTGGTCATTTTGGGCCAACATGTATCGGTACATGTTAGGGGTGTACCGGTACATGTGATGCTTTGTTTCCTATTTCGACTAGTTTTTGTATTTTAGCCATAACTTGCCCATTTCTTATCCTATTTGAGTGATTCAAGTGGATAATTAAAATAGACTTCAAGGAGAACCAAATATATAAAGATAGCTACTCCTAATTCAAAATCTAAGTGGCCCAAAAATTCACTCAAAGCGGGGCCATGTGTAAGCCAATTCCTGCATCAGTTTGATCATAGAAATTAGTCAGAGGTGTTTTAGGACATATCTTGAAGTTCGATGCTCGGGTAGGTGATTCTAGTTGGAATAGAACCCGTAACACCTTAACTTTAAAGGAGTACAAAGAACCAGTGTCAAATATGGAGTCAAGTGATGAGCTTAAAAGTCATCCATTTTCAGTCCATTTTTCTGATTGACTTCTATCTAAAAAGGACTGATTTATATGCAGAAATGTGGAATAATTCACCAAATTGCTATCTAAGCGAGAGACTAAGAAAGAAGATATTGCGTTAGAAGAGATTGGAAAGTGGGCGGCGGAATAAGCCTGGTAGCCAATGATGTCATAGCGAGGAGGTGCCACGGAAAGGACCTGATGTCGCGGCTTGCCTTGACAGTAATGAAGAATCACATCAAGGTCGCAACCACAAAACTCCAATCGCGACATAAGGAAGTGAAGGTGACGGCGGTCATAGCGAAACTCCAAGTCGAGGCAACCATAAATGAATGAACAAGACGTAGTGACACCCGTTTAGTCGCGGCAAATTGAAAAGCGAAAGCGGTGAACATGGAGGTAGTGACACGAGAGAATAGAAGTCGCGCGACATAAGATTTTCAGAGACTAAACATCGAGTTCGACATCTTGAATAGATCGCGACATCAACGAATGGGAATTGTTCCTAGAGTGGGTATCGAGGAAGATAACTTTCAAAGGAAATTAAATTCGAGCGTCATTGGGGATCGCGACGGAAGATGAACCTTCTTTGGGAAGAATGGATGAGTGATTAGACAAGCGATGTGTGACCAAATAAATGCTTAAGATATCTTTGAGACAAGCGAAGTTAACTGACAAAGAATCAAGGTCGCGACATAGGGAAAAACGAGGATGCTAAAGGCAAGTCGCGACCAAATAAAAGCCTGCGACAAATGCTTAGACAAGCGATGTCGCAATAAAGAATGAGAATTGTGACATTAACAACCAAATGGGCCAGTTAATCTGAAATCCACAAGGAGGCATCAAAGTTAGGGCCCAACTTCAGAACCCTATAAATAAGCAGCTGCTACTGAAGGAAAGCAGCTCTTGGCGGCTCAGAACGAGAGATCTGGGTAGCCTAAGGCTCATGTATTTTAATTTTCTTTTTCTTTGTTTGTAGTTATTTTAGATTAGGTATTCTTTCATTTTGAATTAGATTAGTTGTAAAGTAGAAGAAGCTGAATCTGAAATTCTATTCTTTCAGAATTACTGCACGGATGGAGTAAAGTCCAAACAAATTTTGGGTCGGTTCAGTGTCGATCTAAATTGGTTCTCTTGATCGAAAGCCATTGTAGGGTGTAATAAAGTAATTGAAACCAACTTCCATTGAATAGACTCTATTGTTAGAATTTATCTCTCTGTGAAATTTATCAAAAGCTGCGAACTTCGATTTATAAATCTACTTGCTAGTTACGAATAATGCGTATTTGATCCCGATATCGGTGTCATACTGTGATAAGTTGTTTCATGCTCACGATTTCGGGAGGCCCTCAGGTGACCTGAAGAAGGCATTCACGAGTAGTGAACAATTTCTCAAAGGTATCTTGAACACGATAAGGGAGATCTAATGAGCTCCCACGTGAATGTAAATTCGATAAATCATTCTCACTTGATCGAGATTGAGTTGAATATGACTTATCAATTTAAAAAAGCAGTTCACTTGATTTGAATAGTAAGTTCAATCCGTGTTAGCAAGGATCTAATCAAGGAAAAGGATGAAGCGATTCCAATTTTGAGGAAGGAAACCGGTAAATTAAACCCATGCTATACACATGTCTTAGGAGCTAAAGTTTCTGGAGTCCGTGTTGAGAGTATGAAGTATTGAAAAGATAAATATCGAACAAGACAACCCGAATTAAAAAGAAGTTATCCTAATCCTGCGTGTGAAAGAATCGGGAGATGAATGAGCGATGTCGTGAAGTCCAACTGCACTACCCTATTTCTTGGACAGGTTTTAAATCTGTGGTTCATGAAGCAAGGTTACAGAGTAGTCTGCAGGAATTGATGTTTCCATGATAAGCATTATTTTCAATGCTCCCTTTAAAAGATAAATTATCAGGTGAATTTGTTATTTTGGATTTTAGGTTTTAATTCATTTTGTTATTAAGTCACTTTCTTAGTTTTATTATTTTAAGGTTTGCTAAGAATATTTCAGTACCTATCAAAGTCGAATAGTATAGAGTTCGAGTGGTAGGGTAGTTGATTGAGGAATTCTTGAGAATCTACTGTGAACGATGTCATGCCCCGATTCGGTCGACCCAGATTGGCGGATCGAGCAGGATCGGTGCGAGACTCAAAGGCCCATTTCTTTACCCGATTTTTTTTTTAAAGCCAGGCGGCACACTGTGGGTATGGTCCGTCTTATAATGAATCGAAAGAACTACCAGGGTGGTGACCATCAAAATCTATACACCTTATAAGCGAGTCCCATTTACATATACAAAAAGCTGAACTTTACATTTACCGTCGAGAGCGCGGAACCATGTAGTGAACCCTTACAAGTGTGTTGGCCAAGCGTATGCGAGGAGATCTTGAGATGTCTTCTCCTGTACCTACGGATAAAGCCCGTGCTAAGCTTTTGCAGCAATTGGAAACATATGTCTTATGCATATACACATTTTAGCATAAAACAATAATAGATAATATAAATTTCATGCATTTATATTATGAAGTTATACAAGTACTTCTTCTTATAACAAGCTTATGTTTATTTCAGGACTCCCATAGGAGTTACAGAACTTATACCTATACTACGGAGTTTACACTGGTTCGGAGGTACCCGTAGGTATCGCAGAGATTAAGGAACGATGTCTGGGTGCTAACGGAACTTATTCTTGCTCTGGAGAGTACTTGTGAGTACTACGGAACTTAACATGCGATCTTACGGAGCATATGCGGTCTTCTGAGCTTGGACATGTATATCGGATCTTATACATGTCTTCTGAGCATATACTTATCTTTACGGATCTTATCTTGGTCTTCTGGAACTTGCTTGTCTTACGGATCTTATCTTGTAATTTTGATACGAGAAGTACCCGTAGGTACTACGAGGAATATTTTCTTGGTACAAGAGTATGCCGTGGGTACTCTGAGAGCAGATTCCTTATACGGGGTACTGTAGGTACTGAACTTATACTTATTCTTGTCTGAGTACCCGTAGGTACTCTTGCGGACTTAATCGGTCTGAAGTGCGTAGGTACTACGAGAACTAAATGTCAGAGAAAACGAGGACAATCGGAGACATGAGTACCCACGTGAGGTGCTACGGAGACTTATTCGGATGCGGGTACCCGTAGGTGCACTACGAGGACTTATTCGAGATCTTTGGACTTGTCGGATCTGGGGGTACCGTGATGCTTCTGAGAACATATCGAATCTGGAAAAACTTAATCAAATGCGAGGTACCGAGTAGGTACTACGGAACATATCGGATGCAAGGCGGGAGACTTATTAAGGTCCCACGGACTTGTCGGATCTGAGGCACCCGTAGGTACTACGGGGCTCTCCCGAGATACGGGACGGGGCAATCAAATGCGGGGGTACCGTGGGGTACTGAAGCAGATCGGATACGGGACTTATCGGATACGGGAGTACTGTACTTCTGGGAACATATTGAATCTTGGGGAGTACCGTCAGGCCTCTCTGGGAACTATTCGGATGCGGGAGTACACTGTAGGTGCTACGGAACTATCTGAGGCCGGAGCTTATCGGATGCGAAGTGCGGTGGAACTGCGGGACTTATGCGACGAGAACTTATCGGATGCGGAGTGCCGTAGGTAACTGAGAATAGATCAGTCTGGGGGTGAGAACTTGTCGGATCACGAGACTTATCGGATGCTGAAGAATTGCCCATAGGTACTCACGGGACTTACGAGATACAGGAGTACCCTTAGGTACTACGGAACTTATCAGTCAGGGACTTAATCGAGACCGGGAGTTAATGTCAGAGGCGGGAGTACCCACACTCTGAGGAATAAATCGGAGACAGAGCAGACTTAATTAAATACGGGAGTGCCCGTGGGTGCTACGGGACTTATTGAGATACGAGAATTGAAGTAGGTGCTCTGGACCTTATTCGGATATGGGAGTGCCAGTGAATTACTACGGAGAAGCATGCAAATGCAGGTGCCGTGGAGTCTTGCATGCCCTCTGAATCTGGTGCGGGCAGGTGCTACGGGACATGATAGGATGCGGGGTGCGGGTGGGTGCTACGGACCTTGTCCGGATGCGGGGTGCCCGTGGGTGCTACGGGCTTATGAAAGCAGGGTGCAGTGGGTACTCTGGGACCTTGATCGGGATACGGGGTACTGTGGGTGCTGAGCTTATCTGAGGAATGCGGGGATGCCAGTGGAGTGCTACCGGACCTTATACCGTCTGGGAGTAGTGATTACTCTGAGACCTTATCTGACAGAACTTATCGGATCTGGATGCCGTAGGTACTACAGGCAGTCAGTCTGGGAATGAGAACTTATTCGGATCACGGGACTTGTAGTCTGAGGGAGTACCGTGGAGTGCTACGGGACTTATCACAGTCTGAGTACCCTTAGGTATACGGAACTATCAGTCGAGGACTTAATCAAAGACGAGGAGTTGTCGAGACGGGTACCCGCCAGGTTGCTACGGGGCTTCATCGACGAGAACGGAGACTTGGTAAATGCGGGGTACCCGTGGGTACTCACGGGACTTGTCGAGATCTGGTACCCGTAGGTACTACAGGACCTTGTCGAATGCGGGAGTACTCGTTAGGTACTACGAGAGCTTGTACAAATACGGGAGTACCCGTAGGTACTTCTGAGGAGAACTTTAGAGACTTATCATATAAGCGTTTGACTTCCCTAGACCAGTATCTGAGGAATAAGTGAACCTGACTGTCAGTACCCGAGAAGATACTATCTCTGATCTGTAGTCTTAGTAGCACTAATCGAAACAGTCTTAGTAGCATAACGAGACAGGAGTGTAGTAGCACTAATCGAAACGAAGTCTTAGTAGCACTAATCGGGAAGTAAAAGTACTGTCGGGAGTCTTGGGAACGCTAATCGGGAGTGCGGAGCACTAATCAGAATCTTAGAAGTACTAATCGAGTCTTAGGAGCACTAATCGAGGGTCTGGAGAGTGCTAATCGGGAGTGGACACTAATCGGGAGAGTACCGAAGTGCTAATCCAAGACGAGGAGTCTTGAAGCACTATGAGTACCAAGTACTAATCGGAGACTGATAGTCTTTGTCATTTAATAATGGTCTTAGGTGGTTTATTTTTAATTACATGTGAGGTCGATAAAAACTAACATATTATAATAGGGCATAGCCCCTTAGGTGTAATGGATGGTATTAAATATCTTTGATGGAGTATGATGCATATGTAATCACACCTTATTCATGGATTCTTATTCTCAATAGATCTATTTTCTTAGGAATTTGAATCAATCCAATCGGATCAGCTAAACTCAAGTTATGGCATTTTCATGCCAACTAGTCGGTTTACCGATTTTACCGAGGGATAGTTTGAAATATTTATTTTCCAGTGCCTTGTCTAGATATTTGGCACTATATCTTTGTACTATTTTAAATTTAAGGTGCTAAGGGTTCTATTCCAACTGGAATCACCCCATTGAACGAGGAAACTCAGAATACACGTCGAAGCAACTCGAGGGTATACTATGATCAAGCGAGTGCAGGAAATGGGCACACATAGCCCACTTTGAGTGACTTTGAGCTATCTAGAGTCAGAATTTGGAGATACTATATAAATAATGTTTAGTTTTAGAAGTCTATTTTACGTATCACTTGAATCACTCAAATCGGATAAGAAATGAGCTGAAGTTATGGCCAAAATCGAAAACTGGTCGAAACAGGAAAACCGAGCGGGTTGTGGGGTACAAGTCTAACTTGTCTTGTACAGGATGACCAAAATGACCCCGAACCGAAGTTGTACCGTTACAAGCTCAAATTGTACAGGTACAAGTCACTGGAATGCCCGAGAATGTGTGTTTTATCACGCATTTTCCGCACTTTTGATCCCCGATCACTTCTACGCTAAACACACATCAAAACAATTCCAAATTCACCTTGGAATCTCTTTTCTACTCAATTCCTCTTTCAATTCCACATATTTCTTCAAAAATCCTTCATGGATTTCTTCCAAAACCCTTATAATATGGGTTAAGACCCATACACAAACCAAACATGATGTTTAGTTAGGGTTTATTCTAGCTACCCAACTCAAAGACTCTGTTAACCATGAATCCATCACAAGGAGAGGATTCTTTGTTTATCTTGTACCATATGGGGTTTTTATCAACCTGTTTTCCAGAATCCAAGGAGTTAGATGCAATTCAATCAAAACCTTAGATTTGGAGACAAGCATTTAAGCATATAAAGCTTACAATTCCATGTGAACCATACAAAATCCAAAGTTCCATACCTTTGGCTTGCTTGGCTTGATCTCCACTCCTTCTCTTCTTCTCTTCTTCTTCTTCCTTTCTTCTTCTTCTCTCCTTCTCCCATCCGGTTCTCCCCAAATGAGACCAATTTGGTCTTTTAAAATCCAGATTTTCCTAAGGCCTTGTTTGGCCATCAAAAACCCATTTTTGGGTTAAGTTTCATTAATTGCTTTTAAGCCCTCCAACTCTTGGCCATTTATGAATACACTTTCCTTTATTTCATTTTGGCCTCAAATCTTTTACATTAGGACTTTAAGCCTTTTGGACCAATTACAAAATTGTCCTTAAGTTTGTAACCTCGGGTCTCGTTTCCCGGTTTCGCATTTGACTCATGAAACAATCAAATTAGGCTTACAAAATACCCTAAACATGTCGAAAACGACTAGGGTCTATTTTGGGGTGTTACAAACGATATCTAAACTTAAATCCAATTTACTACTTGTTCGACCTGTACACTTGCAGCATCCTGGATCAAAACCAGAAAGAAAATGATTTACTCTTAATGAAACCGCTTTTAATCAGTACAATAGATAAGGAACACAACAAGCAAGTTTCATGGCATTATTGCTGAGGATTAGATAATAGTCCTTGGGTAATAAAGCTATAAATTTGTATAGGTATTTTGGTCCATCACAGAAAGAGGTGAACAAGTTTTTGGCGCCGTTGTCGGGGATCGAAAGAATTTGGTGAATCAATATTCAGACCAAAAAGTGAAATACTAGTTTAGACATCATTTATAAAGAAAATGAAAATTTTGCAAAAATATGATTGACGAGCGGTAGTTTAGCAAACTGCGAAATTTTTAGAGCTTTATGTTAAATACAATTTTGGTATCATGACTCCATTTGATCTCGGTATATTATAATTTCGGGAGTTAATTCATGCACGAGAGCGGGCGGGTGTTGACACTAGACGCGAGATCGAAAGAACACTTAGAGGTAGAAAAGGTTGAAGTGCGAAATAGCGAGATGCGAGACGAGAAAAGATTGGCCAGGGCGTCCAATCGGGGTCGCAGTGATCACCTCAGAGCGAGACACTATGGAGGACACGGGACCCGATATCAGATGGTGCTCGCGGTGGGGCAATGACGATGAATGCTAACAATTTTGAGCTCCAAGCCAGCCACTATCCTGTGGTTGTGAGAACCCGATTCAGTCACCCCTCTTAAGATCCCACTTGAACACTTGGGACGGTTCAGAAATGGCAATACAGTTAAGTGAATAGTGTGGGGCCAAAAGTTAATAAGCACGTTGTTTCCATTCTCTTTAAGAATATAAGTAGCATCGTGGTTTGAAACTCACTACCATATGGATCTTTAATACATGGGAAGAGTTGATGGAAAACACACAAGCGGGTGCTTTCCTCCATCCCTCACTTACGAACTAAGAGGAAATTACTACTTTCAAACAAAGGGGAGGATGAGAGTGCGTACTAGCGCTTGGGAGATACAAGAGGTTCTTTGAAGGATGTCCCATTACGGGACCAGACACGAGGCCTGTGGACATCTTCTACCACTCCATGGATTATACCTCAAAAGGTATAATAGATGCGACTAGGCGAGACATTGAAGAAGAGCGGGGAAAAAAGCAAGATAGGTGATCGGGGATCTTGCTAGGTGCTGACATGAGACCTCATACGAATCTCAGGGAACGGCCGATGGTAAGGAAATGGAATGATTGAAATTTTGAGCAGATGTACGCCATAGAGTATCTTTAGGCATTAATGCATCGGTTGGATTAAAGAATGCACTCTGCAAGTGAGATAGGGCTTGATGGAAAGAGAGAAGAAGAGTAAATAATGCTAAGGGCGCGAAGAGAGGGTTTCCTATGTGGAAGGAGAGCTAACTATTTGACGAGCATAGAGAATGTCATTTCAAGCCCTAACACCAATCTGCAACCCATTATACTGACATTAGGAACCATGAGGAATTTCTCTTATGGTAGAGAGAACATAAGCGTCTAGGAACATGGGCAAAACTTTCAGCAAGGGTATGCTCCACCAAGGTTCCAACAGCAGCAACAGGGAGAGGGGAGAAATGACTATCATAGTGAGGACTCGGACAGAAGACCAGAGATCTTTGCCGATTCATGGGGAAAATAAAGCTGTTAAACTTCCATGAACAAGGTTTGCAGAATTGGAAGCTTCAAGAAACCAATTCTCGAATTTTTAGGACAACCACGATGCCTCTCTCAAGAACACAGGCTTGTAGTAGGAAGCTGCCTTAACCTGTGAATCAAATTAAAGATGCTTTTCCCAGTGACACGAAGAAAAATCCAAAAGACTGCATGGCAGTGCAGCTTAGAAGTGGGAAAGAATTAGAGAAGGAAAATTGAGAAAAGAAGAAAGCAACAAAGGGAGAAGGGATCTAGAAAATCTTTGAGGAGTCAGGGAAAGAAAGAAAGAAATAGCGGCGACAAGAAGAAGAAAGAAAGAAAAGCCCGGAACTTTATGCCTGCGAGTTCCATTCCACGTAAAGGCGCAAAAGTCAAGAGGATAGAGGAGACGGTTCGCAAAGTTTTGAAAACTTTCAGAAGTTGGAGAATAAGCATGCCATTCACGTAAGTGGTAGCTCAAATGCGGCTTTATGCAGAGATTCTTGAAAATTTTAAGCGAAGAAGATTTGTAGAGAGAGGAAGGAGTAGTGAATCATTGCTACTTGCGGTCACGTGTAAAAGAAGAATTTACCGGAGAAGATGAAGACCTAGAAAGTTTCACCATTCCTTGCCATTGGAGGATTTGAAATTCAAAGACTCTTTATGACTCCGGTCTGATATTAACTTAATGCCATTATCTGTTCTGAGGAAATTAAGTTTTGGGAGCTTACTCCCACTATTGTTACTCTCAAATGGCGAGATAGAACAATGGTGAAACACGAAGGAATCGTGAAGATGTTCTTGTTAAGGTGGAAATTTGTTTTTCTGTCGACTTTATCATCACGGACATTGAAGAAAATTACAAGTCCGCTGTTGCTAGGAAGGCCATTCTAGCAGCTGGAGGCTAACTTTAATAGATATACGAGAAAGGAGTTCTCACTCTCATGGTTAAGAGAAGAAGCTGATGACTTCAATCGCTCCAAGTTTGAAAGAATTTAGACATAGATAGGGAAGATTACAAGTTAGATGATGTCTATCTCAACAACTCTGATTGTTATTATGATTGTGTCTCTACTTCTATCGATGAAAATGAGATGTTCCTATCTTGAAGATGTTAATTACGATTTTCCGCTGTCGGTTTACTCTACGAAAAGGTATTTGAGTCTTAAACAAAACAACATGGACAATGGAGACAATAATAGAGAAGAATTTCATCAAGAGACCAGTGCCAGAAGGGCTAGTTTTAAAAGAGTTGCCAGAAGTCATCACGAAGTAGCCATACTTGGAGCTACCAAAGAGTAAGCCGTTGATTATCTGCGCTAGACTCGGTGATCTTTGAAATTTTGAAGAATTATCGAGGAGTCGGTGGCAGTCCATAGATGAATTAAAGGTTATCGGTCGCGTCGATATGCATGCATAAAATACTCTTTGGAGGAAAATGCAAAACCAATACATTGAACATCAAAGTGAACAATCATGAAAGAAGTAGTCGAAAGGAAGTGCTCAAATGGTTGAATGCTGGTTTTATATATGCAATCTCAGACAGTCCTTGGGTTAGCTGATGAGTCCAAAAACTCACTAGATTTTTAACCAATTTTTCTAAGTTTATTACGAGAATAATGCTGAATTGTTTACAGAAAAGTGATAATTGACTCAAATTCCAAAATTGCAGGAAAATACAGCAGAAACTCAAAGTTAAGCAAAAATCAGAAGAAATCAGCCTGCAGCAAAATTGAGATCGATCAGGGAAGTTCGGTTTCAGAATGAAGTTCGAATCCGCGGCGGCAACAAATTTGGCTTTGAATGAGAAACTGATTTTTGAACAAGCGAAGTCGTGACGTGAAAAATGAGGTTGCTACAAAGAAGACATGGTCAAGACTCAAGGAAGCAAAGTCTAAGGAAGAAATTCATGTCGCGACATCATTTCGATGTCGCAAAACCAAAAGGAGATAAGCGATGTCTGACATAGCGTTGAGGTGCGCTGACAGGATTTGTCTGAAGCTTATGAGAGGTCTTCGCAGAAGTAAAAAGAAGTCGCGACATGCTATCTGAATCGCGACATGAAGCGAGCGAGAGTCTTGACAGAAAAATGGTTGACCACCCATTGGTCGCGACCGAGCTCGAGGAAGAAGAAAAGGATGTTGGACATCACTTTGATGTCGCGACCTGGAAAATAGTTTGAACGAAAGAGGTCGCAACCTGAAGAAAAGAAATGGAAAGCAAATGATGTCGCGACATCTACATGAGGTCGCGACATGAAATTGAAGATTATGAAGACATTGATGTCGCGACATAATTCTGAGGTCACAACATCAGCACTGAAGACATTGATGTCACGACATAATTCTGAGATCGCGACATCAGCACTGAAGAAAAGGATGTCGCGACATCACTTTGATGTCGCGACCACTAATCAAGGCCGTTAAAAGTCAAACATGTTGAAACTTGAAAGAAAGGTCGCGGCCCGATAATGAGCCATCGAGAAATTCCATGTCGCGACATCAGCGAGTCGTGACATGGGAAACGGTGGGTTTGGGATTTTCTTGGATTTCTTTGGAGCATTTTTGGGGATTCGGCCAGTTTCCTTTTCTTTACGATTATAAATAAAAGCTTTCGAATAATGCGGTTTTCTCCTTCTTCACTACCAATGTGTGGGGAAAAGAAGGAACTTCGATTATATGCTATAGAGTAGATTTTATTTTCTTAGTTTATTTTTTTATTTTTTGGTTTTGAATCTGCGTTTGTGCGAGAGCGGAGTAGAGTTTGGATTTTGGATTACATTTATTTTGACCGATCTTGCTGCCTAGAAATTTATGAAATCTAGACAAATTTAAAATTCATTCTATTACCAGTTTGATTACCCAATTATAGTGGGTGTGCGTGATCGGTAACCCATTCTGTTCATCCGATATCGAAACATGACTCTGTTGGATTAATTTACATTCGATTCTGAGTCTTTCTGCACATTTTATGGAAAATTAGGCTTTAGTTTTACTTAATCGGTGTAATTTTAATGGATAAGTTTCAAATAATAGTACTGGCTACGTTGAATGTATCTTAATTTGATATATGCGGGATGCCCTTTGGGTGAAACGAGACGGAGATTCTGAGGTGAGAAGCAATCTTTAAGGTATGTTCTACTATTATTGATGAACTGCTAAGCTCTGAGAGTTCATTTTGATAAATCCCCCATTGGCTCATAATTGAAGTCAGAGGGGTGTATTTAACAATATAAATCATCATAGAGTTCACCTTAATCTAAGGAAAATTTCCAATCCCCGTGTTAGCTCAGATCTAATCAAGGGAAAGGGATAAGCCTTTAGATCTAAAGGATGAGCCACTAATTAAGTAGTAGAAGTTTTACTAAAATCTTGAGAAGGTAAAGCAAAAGTCATGTTGTCAACAGGAATTGGGTGTGAAGTATTGAGAAAGAAAAATACCCAAATCTTGCAAGAAAATGTGGAATACGGGTAGCTGGTTTAATCTTTTCTTCGAGAGCGAAGTGTCATCGATGAAAAGGGAGAAATCCAATTCCAATAATTAAGAAATCTTGGACAAAAATCAGATCCTTACATAGAACAGAGTAACGGATCTAGTGCCGGAATTGACTGTTTCATTGTATTTCATTGATGGTTTTCGTTTGTCACAGTAAACTGATTCAATCCATTCTTTTATGTACAATTTATTTTTAGTCATTTACTTTTGTTTAGTTTAAGTTGAAGATATTCAATAGTCTAGATTTTAAATTTTGTGGTTTCTGATAGAAGACTTAGCAAAATGCAATATGAAAACCATCTGAGTTTTCAAGAGGAAGTAGTAGAGGAAAAGGGGTCATGGAGTTGAGCAAGATGACAGCCATGGAGGCAAAGTTGGATTCCATCATGCATAGGATGGACAAACAAGAGAGGAAGATGCACACTGCTCATGAAATAGGAGCAGTGGAAAGAGAACTTATGAGAAGAGGTGTTGAAGTGCCAACAGAAGAAGATTCTTATGGTGGGAGGAGGTTAAATCGTGAGCGAAGCGAAAGAAGTTATCATTTCAAACCAAATCTAACACAACCCACACACTACAACTGTGCGAGGAACCATGAGAATTTCTCCTTATGGTGGAGGGGCATTACATGGCCCCAGCGAGGGCAGAGCATCCTCGGCAAGGATGATCAGCGACCACAGGTTCGGCGACGGCGGCGGAGCGAATGAATATCGAGGGTCAAGGAGGACCTAACCATTTGAAGATCGGATCTTTGCGGTTCATTTAAGGGAACAACAAGAAGGCTATTACGAATTCCATGAACATAAACTATCAGACTTTGGAAAGCTTTCAGATGCGATGCTGAATATTTGAAGAAAAGTACTAATGCCTGCATTTGAAGAAATTGAGAACACAAGTAGGGCAGCGGCTTTGAATTATGCAATCAGAACAAGGGCATTGCCTAGTGACACACGAAGAACCCCAGGTGCATGGCAATTCGGTTGAGAAGTGGGAAGGATTTGACCCGACCTTAAAGCAGAAGAGAAAAAGAAAGTGAGCGAGAGAAAGAAGAAAGCGAAAGAAAGAAGCAAAGCCAAGATTGATCATATGGGTATTATTACTACAGGAATTTGATTTAAAAATAAATGACAAAAAGGGAAGTGACAATGTAGATGGCGATCCTTGTCAAGAGTAGAAAAACCCAGCATTACAAAGGAAGGAAGAAATAGCGAGAAAATTTTCTAGATCGTGAGTTATTTTATTTGTCACTCCAATCATACTGGTATCTTGATATTGTAAGTGTAGCTTGTGGAATTTTGCCACCATAATTCAGCTACGTGAAGAAAAAGCTAAGGAGGCGACGGTAGGACTACATGCGGGATGACCCATTATTGTTTAAAGAGAATGATGATTATAAGGAGATGTGTACCAGAAGGTGAGAAAAGCAAGATTTTAAAAGAATGCCATGCATCACCTTATGGGGACACTTTTACGGGAGATAAAACAGCCCCACAAAATTCTTGAGTCGAATTTTCTTGACCTCACGATTTTAAGGACTTTTTGAATGGGTAAAGTTCGTGATCGATGCCAAGAATGGGAAATATCGACAAAGGCATGAATGCTTACTGAAAAGGTATCTGGTGAATTGCAATTGTTTGATGTATGGGGGAATGGATTTTATGGGGCCATTTCAGTTTATTTAAGGAAATATATACATACTCCCTAGTGTAGTTATGTATCAAAATGGGTAGAAGTAGCGACATGTCGAAGAATGATGGCGATCTGAGTTGTGGGGTTTTTCTGAAAAGAAATATTCTCGTGATTTGGGACACCCGAGAACTATCATTAGTGATGGAGAAGCCATTTGCAAATAAGGTGTTTGACAAACTTATGAGTTGATATGGTATCAAACACATTATGAGCTTGGCTTATCATCCTCAAACAAATGGAAGCTATTTGAAATTTCCAACAGAGAAATAAAGAAAAGTGCAGAAGAGCGTAAGCTTAGCGGAGAGATTAGTCTTTGAAGATTGATGATGCACTATGGGAATACATGACTGCTTTTAAAACTCCTATTGGAATGTCTCCATACAGACTTGTCTTTGAAAAACCTTGTCATCTACCTTTTGAGCTAGAATATAAGGCTATGTGGGCCATCGAGAAAGCAATTTTGATTTTAAAGTACGCTAGGAAGATGAGTATCAGGTTAAATGAATTGGAAGAGTTGAGGAATGAAGCCTGTATTAATGCCGAAATCTACAAGGATAAAACAAAAAAATGGCATGATCAACGGAATTTGAGGAGGGAATTCAGGCGAGGGAGATTAGGTCTTGTTGTTCAACTTCTGATTAAGGCTTTTTCAGGGAAAATGAAGTCAATGGAGTGGACCATTTACGAGTGGTATCAAGTACACAATTTGGGGCGATTGACATAGAAGCTTGACAATCAGAAGAGATCAAAGTTAATGGTCGAGAGATTAAAACGTACAGCAGAGGAAAAGCAATTGGAAGATAAACCCTTGGTTGAATGGAAAAATTAGAAGAAAGCAGAACAATGGCGTGAAGTCCCGACTAGAGACTAAAATGGAGCGACTTTGTGGAAGACAATCCACATCAGTTTGATTTTTTTTTCTTGTTATAGTTTACAATTTGTGTGTTTAAATTTCTAATAGCTCATTGTGATTTTACTAATTTTTGATTGAAAAGTAGGTAAATGTTTTATTTTTTTAGTTTTGCAGGATAATGAAGATTGAGCAAAAGGAGAGCATCTGAAATAAAATTTCAATCATCATAAGAGATCAAAAAGGGGTTGTTTTCTTCTTCTTCTTAGGTTGAATTTTTTAAGATTATCTTTGATAGCATGATTGAAAGTTTGAGGAATTTTATCTTGTTTTTGATGTAAGCGTTGAATGAGCATGATGAGGATTGTTGAATTCTTGCATGATAAAGATGAATTGAGTTGTAGTTGTTTTGATTGAAATTGAATAAATTGAATTTGCTATGAATTTGATGTGTTTTTGTTTTTGGACGCAACATTAATTCAAAAGGGTCAATCAAGAATGCTGGATGTGAAAAATAAAAAGTGAAAAGTAAGTCAAAATAATGAAATTGAGGTCACAACCGAAATAAAGGAGGGAAATAACATTCTTTATGTTGCAACACAATTTTCCCTGTCGTGACCTAAATTTTCAGGTCATGACATAAAATTTTGAAGTCGTGACCACAAAAAGCCTGAGAAGGTTAAAAAAAAATCATTAATTTAATGGCCCAATAATCAATGTCTTAACTTCCAAAGAGCTGTCATGACATTAAAACCAGCATCTAGTCCACTTCAAATTCAACTAAACTACAATTCACCCAAACCTTTCAGTTTTGCAACATTCACCCAAATTTTTGCTGAAATAAATGGTTATTAATGCAGAAACAGAAATTCATTTCTTGATCTAACCAATTTGTTGAGTACGCTCAGTTCAAGGAGAATAATCCGAGGGAAGTTAATAAATTCAAGAAAAACGATCAAAATTCTCAATCAAAGGCCAAAAATCTCAGTTAGAAATATCGGAAGATCAAAATTCTAGGAACCTCATTTAATCCACTCATCGTAAATTGAAAGAAATAATAAATGACCTTGTTCTTCCCAAGATACGTAAATCAATATAAAATGATGGGGGAACAAAGGAAGAAAAACAAACAAAAAGAATGAAGAGAAGGGAGAATGAGAAAATAACGGCACCGGTTGGAACTCTTAGTTTATGGAATGAATGGAGTCGGAAAACAAACCAATTCCATTCTTTGTTCCATAAAATATTGTGTAATCCAGAGAGTGGTTGATGGGAAGGGAATTGGAAGAAGAGTTAATTAGAACTCATCAACTAGAGAAGCTCCAAAGAAAAAGGGAGAAAAGGCTCCAATTTGTTGAACGACCTTGTTAACAGCCGAATCACTCTTGGAGGAGCTCAAGGTCTGGTGAACCAAAGCCGCAACCTTCAGGAAAAAGATATAGGATTTTAGATCAAGAAATAGAGAGTTTTTCGTGAATTTAGTTAAAGTTTTATTTGTAAAGAAAGCAGATTGTACAATATCGAAATAGTTTGATATTTGAATAAAATTTCTGTTGACTTACAAATTGGTTGTTTATGATGTCTGAATTTTGTTTCTGTGCCATTTTCTTTTCTGTTTAGGAATCAAATTAATAATTATGCTCTTTCTCAAGAACATAAATTTGGAAAGAATAAGGGCCAGAATGATTAAAACTGGAAAGTAGGAGTATTTACTGTTTTGTTTAAATTCAGTTTAGTTGCAAAAATTGGAAAATTGGTTATTGCTGATGGAACAAAATTCTTCGGATTAAAATAATGTAAGTAGACAAAGAATAAAATACAAGTCTTGAAGAAATAATACACCTTGGTCAACAAAACTATGAAACTTTGACAGGAATTAGGAACATCTCATGGGAAATTCAGGATTTAGAGTCCATGGTCCTAGAACTTGTTTGAGTATTGATTGAGACGAAATCCTAAGTGAAAACAGCCAACAAGAAATGATAGAGGCCATCCTCGCTGCAAATGAGCTTTAAGCCTACCCTCAAAATATGCTTAAGATATTCTAGTTCCTAGATTTGAGCCAAATAAGCCTATTTCTTCAATAACAGCAATTGAACCCGATATTCTCTCTTGCAATAAACCCGCAAGAAAGAGCCCAAATTATCCACCCCAAATGTAAAAGTTTAGTACAAAGGAAGAAACAAGTTTGGGGGAATAATATTTCCAGATTTTGATAATGAAGGAGTTGAAGAAAAAAAGAGGCAGAAGTTGGTGAAATAAGGAATGAGTTTTGTCTCTCTTTTTTTTTGGGGTCTATTTCCTTGGAAACAATTAAGCTCATAGGGTGTTTTAACACCTAGCACCCTAATGCCAACTGTACGGGAGTTACAGCCCAAAGTTCTCTAAAAGTAATAGAAAGCCTAAGAATAAAACATTGCATCTATTCCAAATCTTAGGAAAATAAAAGCAAAGGAGTTAAAGAACAAAGGAATCTGCCTGAATAAAGTACATATGGAAATTGAAATTCCATAAAAAGAGTTCAAAAAGATGAATCAGGCTAAGATTGAGGAGAATAAGAAAAGAACAAGGAAGAAAAAGGATGAATGTTGGAAGCAACAATGTAGAGACAGGATGGAAACTGGGTAATTTACAACCTAAACTTTTTCCATTATCTACCCAATTACCTAAGCCCAACATTACAAGCCTCAAAGACCTCGTTGATTTTGAAGGTTGAATTTACCACATTAGCGGAGATCAATATGAAAACAAGCATATGGGACTTTGACAAATGGGCCTAAGAAAACTCCCGTAAGATTAACTAAAATTCAACATGAAGAGAAGAGGATTGATGACTCGCACACACACACGGAACAAGACTTGTTAAATAAACTGCTTAAAATACATTAGTTTATCAAGAAATTTTGTGATAGCGCTCAATGCTTGTTCTTCTTAAGCATCAAAATCAAATTTGAAATAATAGTGGTATCTCTTTAATCAGCCAAAAGGTGAATGAGAAAGAATGTGGTACGAATCAGAAAAATGTCCTTAAAAATTTTCTAAGCTTGTTTGTTTGAGGACAAACAATTTTTCTTTTCTCTTTTCTTAGGGACAAGCAAAACTTAAGTTTGGGGGAATTTTATGAGTTCAAAAACTCACTAGATTTTTAATCCATTTTTCTGAGTTTATTACGAGAATAATGCTGAATTGTTTACAGAAAAGTGATAATTGACTCAAATTCCAAAATTGCAAGAAAATACTGCAAAAACTCAAATTTAAGCAAAATCAGAAGAAATCAGCCGGCATCAAAATTGAGGTCGCGACAGAAGTTCGGGCTTCAAAGAAGTTAAGATCACGATAACAACAAATTTATTTTGAATTAAACCGATATTTGAACAAGCTAAGTCGTGATGTGAAAAGGAGGTTACAAAAAAGTACATGGTCAAGACTCGCGAAGCAAAGTTCAAGGAAGAAATTATGTCGCGACATCATTTCGATGTCATACACTAAAGGATGATAAACGATGTCGCAACATAACGCCAAGGTCGCATAAGGATTTGTCCGTGAAGCAAACAAGAGAGGGTCTTCGTGGTGAAGAAGTCGCGACATGCTATACAGGTCGCGACATAAAAACATGAACTGAAGTCTTGACAAGAAAAATGATGTCGCAACCACCCATTCAAGTCGCGACCCAAAGAAGAGCTCAGAATAAGAAAAGGATGTCGCGACAACACTTTGATGTCGCGACCTGGAAAATAGTTTGAAAGAAAGAGGTCGCAACATGAAGAAAAGAAATGGAAAGCAAATGATGTCGCGACATCAACATGAGGTCGCAACATGAAATTGAAGATTATGAAGACATTGATGTCGCGACATAATTCTGAGGTCGCGACACAAGATCAACAAAAGGATGTCGCGACACGCTTTGATGTCGCTGACGATCAATCAAGGCCGCGGAAAGTCAAACATGCTGCAACTTGAAAGAAAGAGGCCTTAATTTCAATAATGAGCCATCAAGGGAATCTTCGCCGCCGCGAACATCAACTTGAGGTCGCGATATGTAAATAGTACCGGGCTTTTCTAGATTTCCACTTGTATACTTTTTGAGATTCTACCACTTCCTTTTCACAAGATAAATAAAAAGTCAATAATAAAGCCTCACTACCCAAAGAACGGAAAAGAAGAGGAACTCAGTGTATATTATAGAGTAGATTTTATTTTCTTAGTTTATTTTTTTATTTTTTGGTTTTGAATCTGCGAGCTGTGCAGAGGCGAGTAGAGCTGGATTTTTAGTTCTGTTATTTTTATTCAAGATACGCCTCGAAATTTATGAAATCTTATAAAAATTTCGGGAATTCATTTCTTTCTCGCTTGATTGTACTATAGTGGGTATGATCGGCAACCCATTTCTTGATTCAGAATATAAAGTAATCGAACGCAGTCATAGGATTTGATTTATATCTGGCTTGCGTTTTTCCTACACATTTATGGAAAATTGATTTGGGTTTAGTTTTTACGTAATCGGTGTCGTTTTTAATGGATAGGTTCCCAATAGTAGTACTCTAGTAATCTGCTGAGGGAATGTATCTTACCGATATCCGTGATGCCCTCCCGAGTGGACACGCAGAGACGAGACTGAGAGTCGAGAGCAATCTTTCTAGGTATGTTCGGACCATTATTGATGCATCCATTAGCTTTGAGAGTTCATTTTGATAAATCCCATTCGTCATATCAGTCGAGGGGTGTATTTAACAATATAAATCATCAGAGAGTTCACCTTATCTAAGGAAAATTTCCAATCCCCGTGTTAGCTCAAATCTAATCAAGAGAAAGGGATAAGCCTGTAGATCTGAAGGATGAGCCACTAATTAAGTAGTAGAAGTTTTGCTAAAATCTTGAGAAGGAAGCAAAGTCCCATGCCAAGGAACTGTGTGTGAAGTATTGAGAAAGAAAAATACCCAGATCTTGCAAGAAAATGTGGAATACGGGTAGCTGGTTTAATCTTTTCTTCGAGAGAAGCGAGGGTATTAAATCAGTGAAAAGGGAGAAATCCAATTCCAATAATTAAGAAATCTTGGACAAAAATCATATTCATACATAGAACAGAGTAACGGATCTAGTGCCGAAATTGACTGTTTCATTGTATTTTATTGATGGTTTTCGTTTGTCACAGTAAACTGATTCAATCCATTCTTTTATGTACAATTTATTTTTAGTCATTTAATTTTGTTTAGTTTAAGTTGAAGATATTCAATAGTCTATATTTTAAATTTTGTAGTTTCGATTAAATTCTCACCATGAATTCTTAGTCCAAATAGTATGAAATTTTAGTAGTTGGGGTAGTTGACCTGTAATTCGCTATCAATCTCTGTGGGAATGATACTTGGACTTACATTCAGATTTACTACTGTTTCTAATTCGTACCCTGCGCTGCCATAGACTGAGCCCTTATTTGAATGTTGAACATTAAGAGAAAATAATTCTAGCAAGCCAATTTATCCAAAGTAACATGGGTATAAGAGAATTGTAAGGCTCTTATAACTGTGTTATTTTAAGGGGTTTTAGTCTATATACAAAAAGGCGAACATTAGCCCAGTCCATGTGGTTCCCAAGAAAGGTGGGTTCACTGTGATTTGAAATGAAAAAAATGAGTTAATTTCAACAAGAACGGTGATAGGATGGAGAGTATGTATCGATTATCAAATCGAATACGCTGAACTGTAGCGATCATTTCCCGCTGTCTTTCATTGATCGAGACAAGCCGATAAAAGCTAGCGTGACACCCTCATTTTTGTTTTTGTGCGGGATATTCCTGGCCATAACCAGACTGCCATCGCACCGAGGACCAGGAGAAAACTACATTCACATGCCATTATGGCACCTTGCCTCGTATGGATGCGACGGTTGGCAATGCTCCCGCCATTCTTCAGAGAGTATGATGTCCATGTTCTCGTATTTGGCCGAGGAGAGGTCATGAGATTTTATGGATGACTTCACAAGATTTGGATCTAGTTTTGAGCATTGTCTAAAACCTGAAACAATGCTTCAAAGATGCAAGGACAAATAGCATTAAATCGGGGAAAGTGCCATTTCGCGGCAATGCAACATTGTTCTGGTCATAAAATTTCTACACGGACTAAAGAGACCAATCAAAGGTTCTCGACATCAAGACTCTTCACCGCCCCACAATAGTAAAAAGGGATAAGGATTTCTTGGGGCATAGCCGGATTCTATAGAGATTCATCAAAGACTTCAAAATAGCAAGACCATTATGGGACATCGAGAAAGACACAAGGTTTAATTTACGACTCCTACAAGGCATCCTTGAAGAAATCAAGATCAGACAGTTCAAGCACCTATCATGGTCGCACTGCATCGGACTGCCATCCAAATAATGTGATGGCGGATTTTGCAATGGAGCTATATCGGGGCAAAGAAAAGAGAAGATATTCGTAGGCCATATGCTATGCTAGCGTAACCTTCAAATAAGCCCAAGAAAATATTCATCTACCGAAAAGGAGATGCTAGCTATGTTTGCTTCGTGAGAAATTCAGGCTATACATTTTGGGATTCCATATTATCGTTCACACTGATCATGAAGCAATCAAATATCTCATGTCTAAAGCGAAGCCAAAACCAAGACCTATGGCAGGGTGTTGTTACTACAAGAGTTCGATCTGGAAATTAAAGATAAGAAGGGTTGTGACAATGTGATAGCTGATCACTTGTCCAGAGAAAAACTGTAAGAGGAGGAGTGCAGACTAATGCAGAACTTTCCAGATGAGCAACCGCTTAAAATTGTCATTCCAACTCCTACGGTATGTTGATATCGTGAATTATCGCCAGGAGGTGCCCGAATTCAGCCACCAACAAAAGAAAGCTCAAATTCGACAAATAGGTATTACATCCGGGACGCACGATTACTATTTAAAAGATAAGGCCGATGATTGGCAAGAAGATGTGTGCCGCAGAGTGAACAATGCAAAATTTTGAATGAATGCCGCGTATCACCATGGGGACATTTTTCCGAGAAAAACGCCTGGCAAGATACTCCACCGATTTTATCGCCCACTATCTTTAGAGACTGTGCTGAATGGGTCAAATTATGTGATAGATGCCAAAAGATTGGAAATATCAGCAGCATAAACGAAATGCCCATACAAGGCATACTAGTGGTGAAAATTTTTGTTGTATGGGGAATAGATTTTATGGGACCCTTCCCACCATCATTTGGAAACTCAGACATACCGCTGGAAGTGGATTATGTCCAAGTGGGTGGAAGCAAATAGCTTGTCCAAGGAATGACGCTTAACATAAAGAGTGAGTTTCTTGCAAAGGAACATTTTTAAGCATTCAACACCTAGACTATCATTAGCGACGGAGAAGCCACTTTGCAAACAAAATATTTGCAGCTCAAGGAGCAGTATGGATCAAATATATACTGAGCCTAGCTTATCACCCCTGCATCACGGACAAGCAGAATTTCCAATCGGGAGATTAAAAAGGATCCCGGAGACTGTAAGTCGCAGGAAAGATTGTCTTCCAAACTTGATGATGCACTCGGGGCTTACAGACTAAGATTCAAACTCCTATTGGGATGTCCCCATTCAGAGGGAGTTCGAAACCATATCACCTTGAACCGGAATATAAATCTATGTGGGTCATAAAGAAGCCGAACTTCGATTCAAACCGCAAAGAAGAGAGATCAAGCCCAACCGAATGAACTCGAAGAATTGAGAAACGAAGCCTATGATAATGCTAGGATATATAAGGACAAAACAAAGAAATGACATGATCAAAGGATTCTGAGGAGAGAATTCAGAGCAGGGGATCAGGTTTTGCTATTTAACTCCAGGTTAAGATTATTTCCAGGGAAGTTGAAATCGAAATGGAGTGGACCATATATTACAAGGCGCTAAGTACTACTTTTTAGAAAGCAAGAACGAGGACCGACTACTGGGAAGAATTCAAGGTTAATGGTCAAAGACTAAAGCACTATCGTGGCAGGGAGAGTGGAAAAGAAGAACTCCAACTGGTTGATTGAGAAAGAGAAGGCTTAAGCAAAAAGAATAAAAACAATTAGTCCAAATTAAGGACTCAAACGGAGTGTACCTACGGAGGCAAACTCCATATAGATTTTTACTTTTTATATGAACTTATGTGTTTAATCACCAATTTGATTTTTGTAATGATTTGTTTAGGCACTGCTAAGTCGGTATTTGTTCATTGATATACTGAAGTTGTTTCAATTGCCTATGCGGAAGCCGCGGGGCTTAGGTGAGAAGGAATAATTAAGGAAGGCTCCGGCACTTCATAGGATGTAGCGACTTGAAAAGAGAGTACTCATCTCCACTACACAAGTCTGATGAGATTAGTTAGTGCATGCTTGAGTTGATGTTTGGGAATGATATATTGGAGTTAAATTTATAATTTATAGGAATGTATAGTACAATAAGTGTCAAACTCAAGGCAAAATCAGAACTAGGTCGTAACCCAGTGTTTTGGTTGTAACTTCCCTCTGTAATCAAAGTACTAAAGGAGGGGAGAACTCTACAAAAGAGAGACCACGAGAATTAGCGACCTGCTTATTTAAAATTAAGGAAAAGTTTCAATTATCAAATAATGAGTAAATAATATATTTTTCTTTATAATGCTTAATAATTGTATGGACAGTGAATGATTGAATAATGATATAGTTCTTCAGTTTATATAAATGTAGGATATGTTAATTAAGTAATGAAATGAATAATAATAATCATTCAGTTTGAATGGG
This sequence comes from Tetrastigma voinierianum, assembly GCA_016808115.1. Classification (NCBI taxonomy): domain Eukaryota; kingdom Viridiplantae; phylum Streptophyta; class Magnoliopsida; order Vitales; family Vitaceae; genus Tetrastigma; species Tetrastigma voinierianum. The sequence goes on along the minus strand of JAEQBH010004385.1, from coordinate 10,010 downwards.
ATGATATGACATAGACTCAAAATACATCACTCAGATATGAAATAACTCAAGTAATGAAAATATTGATATCAGTTGAAGACTCTTCATGTGTATTTTCTTATGTGGATAAATTCAACATTAACTGATATTCGACAATTGCGAATACCGTTCGAAACTCTTTTCAATTAATAATTCTCAGTGATTAATATATATACAAATGTATGTATCTGAATGAGATCTGTGGAAGCATTAATAAGGGCATGATTCGCGGAAGTATTGAAGGAAGGAAGACGATAAGTTCTTAATTCTCAATTGTTATGATTGGATATCTATCTTCTCTTAAAGTAGTATCTATTGGACATCTTATAATATTTATTTGTTATTTGCATCATGAATAAATAAAGAGTATAAGATGTGATATTGATGAATATGTGACTTGATATGAGACAACATGGAAATCAGACTAAATATATAGTCAGATGGACAGATGAGAAACATAGATAAGCATTCTAAATGTTAGTAAGATATTTATTTGACCAAATAGACATGACATCAGACAAAAGCAGATGTTTTTGTGGAGTGGAGATGAAGGATCAGAGTGGGGTGGTGGACATGTCTTGATAGCCAGAACCTGGTGAACCTTAAATCATGTAACTCCTCGTCAAGCGTGAGTGAGGACATCCTTAGGGTTAGTACAGATTAATCAGGCAATTCTAGAACTTGTTAGATTGATCAGGAGAAATCCTAGGTGATACAGCTAACTCAGAAATGATGCGAAGAGCCATCGCCAGCGGAGTTTCAGCCATTCTGGCCACCCTTATTTATATGCTTTTCCATATAGTTTCTTGAATTTGAGGCAAAGCAATCCTTATCACTACAAAACAAGCCATTGGAAATCTGACCATCCCTAGATAATTAATCCTCCCGATAAGAACCTCGTTACCCAAAATTCAAAGAAGGAGGAAGATAAAGTTTGAAGTATGTATTTTGGGAACTAAAGGAAAATCTGAGAGAAAGAGGTGAGAGTGAAAGATCTAAGCGGGAAGATGCTGAAAGAAGCCCAAAGGAAGAAGTTTTGTCTTGTGACTTAACTCTCTTGAACAATTAGTTCTTAGGGATGTTTCAACACCTAGTACCCTAATACTTAAATGAGTATGGAGTTACTAACCCAAAGTTCGCTAAGAGTGTTAGAGAGCCTAAAAAGACAGAACATTGCACTATTCTTGAATGGTGACAGAGAAAAACGTTCAAATAGTGTGAAGTACAATTGAGAAATGGGAATGAACAATTGTAAACAAAAGAAATCAAGAAGATACCCCAAAGATGAGTTTGGAATCAATTAAAAGAGAATTGCAAGGAAAGAAGACTGCTTGATTAGTAAGAAAGAAGAAAGAGTGGGTAATCTAGAGGCACAAAAGTTCCATCCATCCACTTTGAAGACCGACAACACACAAGCCTAAAAGACTGATTGATCTTGAAGGTTGGAATTACGTAGTGGAGATCAATATGAACAACATGCATATGATTTGGAAAATCTTAAAGGATCAAAGCGTGAAGGACCTCGGAGTTAAGCCGGCTCACTAAGAAAAAGAGGAAGAAGACAGCCTACTTTTGGCGGGATAAACTAAGCTATCTTTGTTTATAAAACAAATTCTTAATTTAGTTTTGTACCACCGGATTAGTAGAACTAACTTTCATACGGACTTGAAGCTAGATATACGAGAAAGAATGCACAATTCTAGTCTTTCAATTAAATTAGAGTTTGCATTGCAAAACAGCAGAAAAATATCCTTTGTTTGAGGACAAACAAATCTTTCTTTTCTTTGCTCGGGGACAAGTAAAATTTAAGTTTGGGGGAGTTTGATGAGCTTAAAAGTCATCATTCGATCCATTTTACGGAGTTGATTTCCTATCAAAAGGACTAATTAATACATAAATATGGAATAACTCACCAGGGTGCTATCGCAGGGAAATTCGAAAAGAGGATATTCAGTAGAAGGAGTAGAAAGTGGGTGACGAGATGACCTGGTAAAAATTTGAATGATGTCATAGCAGAGAGAGGTGCACGAGGAAGAAAGGACTGATGTCGCGGCCTTGTGATAATGAAGAATCACATCGAAATTCGCAGCCGCCGCGACTCGAATTCAGCGACATAAGAGCGATTGAAAGCGAGCAGGCAAATCATAGCGAAACTCCAACTTCGAGGAAACCATAAATTAATGAAGAAGCGGGACATTATGTCGCGACACACCATTTCGAGTCGTGAGCCAATTCGAAACGGCGTAGACATGGAGAATTAAGTGACACGGGGAATATAAGAGCGCGACATAAGATTTTCAAGGCCCGAACATCAAAGGGTGACATCTCGAAGTCGCGACATCAACACTAAATCGGGAAGTGTTCTAGAGTGGGTAGTAGAGACAACTTGCAGGAATTATGGTGGCGTCATTTTAGAGGTGTGACGGAAGATAATTACTTCTTGCTGGAAGAATGGATGAGTGATTAGAAAATTGATGTCACGACGAATAAAAGCTTTGCGGCGTATCTTTGAGACAAGTGAGGTCTAGCGGCAAAATCAAGGTTCTGCGACATAGGAAGAGCCCGAAAGGGATGTTAAAGGCGATCACGGCCAAATAAAATCTTTTGTTTCACAAATGCTTAGATAATGATATGAGCAAGAATCGAGTGCGACATTAACAACTCATTAGGCCGGTTAATCTGAAATCCGCAGGAGGCGCACATCAAAGGATTAGGGCCCGACTTGAACCTTATAAATAGCGGCCGCTCTGAAGGAAAAGATCTTGGAGGCTTCGAGCGAGAGATATGGGTAGCTAAGGCTCATGTCATTTTTAATTTTATTTTCTTTGTTTGTAGTTATTTTTCAATTAGATTGTTATTTCTTTCAAATTTTGGATTTGGACGTTAGCTGTTAAAGTAGAAGAGTGAATGTAGAGTGCCTATTTCTTCAAATTCTTGCTGGATCATGAAGTCAGATAAAGTTTAGATTCGGTTTCCAGTGCACACGATCGATGGTTCTCTTGATGAAAGCCATTGTAGGGTGTAATAAAGTAATTTAGAAACCCGGCTTCCATTGAATGAACTACATTGTTAAATTTATCTATCCTGTAGAAATTTGTAGGAAACTCTTAAAGACTTCAATTTATAAAATCTACTTCTTGCAGTTACGAATAATACGTATAAGTCCCAATATCGGTGTCCTATACCTGTTGGGTTGTTTCATGCTACGATTTCCGGAGGCCCTGCAGGTGACATGAGAAAGGCATTCACAGGAAGTAGTGAACAATTTCTGAAAGGTATGCAAACTGATAATTGAGATCTAATGAGATCTGGCAAAATGTAAAGTCGATAAGTAAAGTCTTCTCACTTGAAATCGAGATTGAGTTGAATGACTTATCAATTTAAAAAAGCAGAGAGTTCACCTCTATTCGAACATTTAGTTAAATCCCGTGTTAGCAAGGATCTAATCAAGGAAAGGATGACATTTAATTTTGAGGAAAGAGGCCAGTAAAGTGTAAACCCATGCTATACCTATGTCTTAGGAGCTAAGGTTTTACGATCCATGTAGGCATGAAATATTGAAAGAAAAATATCGAGCAGGCAACCCGATTAAGTAGATTATCTAATCCTCGGTCTTGAAAGAAATCGGGAAAGATTAGATTATGATAATGTGTAGGAAGATCCAATGCACTACCCTATTCCTTGGGCGACTTTTAAATCTATGGTTCATGAAGCAAAGAGATTACTGATGATGCATGAATGATGTTTCACAATAGCAGTATTTTCAATGCTCCTTTTAAAAGATAATTGATCAGTCTGAATTTGTTATTTTAGATTTTCAGCTTTAATTCATTTTGTTATTAAGTCACTTTTCTTAGTTTTTATTATTTCAAGGTTTGCTAAGAATATTGCAATTGCTTTCAAAGTCCAAATAATATAGAGTTCGAGTAGTCAGGGTAGTTGATTGAGAATTCTTGAGATCTACTATTAGAACGATATCACGGACTTAAATCCAATTTCACTCTTTAATTCGACTGTACACTTACGGCATCTAGATCAAAGCAGAAGAAAATGATTTACTCTTAAGGAAACGCTTTTAATCGGTCACAATAGATAAGGAACACAACAAACAGTTTCATGGCATTATTCTTGAAGTTAGATAATAGTCCTTGAGTAATAATGCTATAAATTTGTATAGGTATTTGTACATCACGGAAAGAGGTGAACATCAGAGCCTTTGGAAAATGGAGTATTATTTGTCCCTCGGGTAAAATCGGTAAATTGACTAGTTTGGCATAAAAATGCCATAACTTTAGTTTGGATCATCCAATTGGAATGATTACAATTTATTAGTAAAATAGATTCATAGAGGGACTAGAATACATGAACGATGTGTGAATACATAGGCATTATACTGTGCAAGTATGTGAAATGCCATATGTAATAGTAACATGAAAAATATAGGAAATGCAAAATATATAGTTGTGTTCATGAAACATAAATATGATATGAAAGATGAAAACAAGTGAAGGTGACCATGAGTGAAATACAATATGTCATGAGCACTAATGTGGCTAAGAATGCCTTTATTATAAGGCAGTAAGTGCGGGCCATATAATTGGAAAAGCGCCTGAACCCGATTATTAAATGACCCACGAAAACGCTCACATCCCGATTAGTACCGGTACTCGATTATGATGCTCGGCACTCGGTGGCTGCGGTACCTCACGGTGAAGTACCGGTACTCGATTGCGGCACTCGGTGGAAATACTTTGGTACGCCGATTCGTCTTTCGGCACTCGTTAATGCCGGTACTCACGATTAGTCTTCCGGCGCCGGTGAAATGCCGGTATCTTGATTAGCGCACCGACCTCTAATTAGTACTTGGTACTCCCGATTAGTGCCAGAGCACTCCGATTAGTGCCCGGTACTCTGATTAGTGCTCGGCACTCGGTGAATGCCGGTACTCTGATTAGTCTTGGCACTCTTGATTGAAATGCCGGTACTCGATTAGTGCTCGGCACTCTGATTAATACTTGGTACTTCTGATTAGTGCTACGACACTCCTGTCCTGTTAAGTGCTACGGAACCACGTCTGTTAAATGCTACGATACTGTCTGTTAAGTCTTCACGACACTCCTGCGATTAAGTCTTCTGGCACTCCTGTTCGATGTCCCAGCAAATCTTGCTTTGTGCTCACGGAAACATATCATATAATCTTGAATACTTATTATTCAGTGTCTTACACTTTTAGTAGCACTGGTCTAGGTATTCCCATAATTATATGATATGCTGAATAATGGAATAAAGAAGAGGGAAACGAAGGTGTATCGTTCTGATCTGTAATACCTATGGGTATTTCTGAATACGAATAAGCTCTGTAACTCCTAGGAGTTCGAGATATATAAGTCGTTATAGCATAATTACTTGTATAAATCACCCAGTCTGAATGCATGAAACTCTGATATATGTTATTGTTATATGCTTATTATAACTGTGTACATGCATATTATTTATGTTTCCCACTAAGCATAAAGCTTAGCAAAGGGTTTTTAATTCATGTAGGTACAGGAGAAGACGTCCGAGAACTTCCGCATTCTTCAAAGCCAACACACGAGTAGGGGTTCATCAATGTAGGTTCCGCACTCTGATCAGTAATTGTAAATGTATAGTTTTTGAACATGTAAATGGGACTCAGTACTGTATATGTGTGACACTGTAAACACCACTACGGTGGTATTTTTATTTTGTACTTTTGTATATGATGTTGATATATTATAAGACTTGGATATACCAATGTCTAATTAAGCAGGTAAAGAGTCGGTATATGTTCTCTTTTGAACTCGGTTCGGATCTGCCCCAAAAAGTCGGGTGGGAATCGGGCGTGACGAGGATTAACGTACACTTGTTATCCCCCATGAACTATAGCATCTGCTCTTCAAAAGACTAGGCCCTCTTTTGACCCTAATATTCGTGTTTGCTCTCCACCGCTCTTCTTGCGGAACATTGTTGGCGATACCGCATTTGGTTGTTGCGCCCCCGTGTCTTAGGCCTGTGTTGCTCCTCCACCATGAAGTTCTCATGGTTCCACAGTGTTGGATTATAGTGTAGGTAAGTTGAATTAGGCTTCAAATGATAGCTCCTTTGTTCATTTCAAAGTATTTTGGCCTCCTCGGCAGTAGGGATCCCTCTTCCAACTAGTCCCTCGGCCTTATTCTCATTCCTTCTCTTTCACTCTATCTCATGAGTAGAATGCAATCTCTTCTTTTGTCTATCCATCACATGCATGATTGCATCCTAGCTTTACTTCCATGTTTGTCATTTTGTTAAGTTAATGACTCCCTCCCCTTTTATATAGCATTGCCCCCCTTAGCAAGATTGGATGGGTTCTTCATATTTTTGTGGAGTCCTCTATCAAGTCACTTGCCTGCATCTGCACTTTTTCTTTTGAATGCACACGTAAAAGCATCAATAATACCCTTGGAGGTATCATTCATTTGAGTGGTGAAAATGTCCATTTGTGTCTTGAGATCTATGCCATTAATAGGACATCTCTTCACTTTGATCTTTTGAACCTTTCCCAAGTTGTATATAGGCTTTCATCTTCCCCCTGATTGAACACACTGATCTCCTTCCTTCTCTCAGAGGTGAGAGAAGGGGGGAAGAATCTGCCAAGATAAGCTTCCACCAGCTCTTCCCAAGTATTCATTGAGCCATATGGTAGGGAATCAAACCCCGGAATTGGCCTATAGTGTCTCTCAAGGGAAAGGGAGGAGTTCTGACTTGATCATACGGTCTTACACCATTAAACTTTACGGTGTTAATGCATCTGAGAATCTACGAGGTACTCATTAGGATCCCTCCCGGTAGGATGGCACATGGGTCGATATTGTTGAACCATTGTGATCAGAGCTCGTTTCAGCTCAAAGTGGTTTGCTTCCATAGCAAGTTGTCTAACTGTTGAGTATTATGCTTGGATGACAGGTCTCCAAAAATCATCCATAGTATCATTCCTTTGAAGTCTCTCTGCTACTGTCTCTTATTCAACTATCTGATCAATTCTCTCATCTGCCATAGTTACCTCTCCTGCTCCTTTTACTTTCCTCAAATTCCTCAGTGTTCTTTCCATCTTAGTAATAAGAATGAAGGTCGACTCACGGCTACAATGCAGAAATACCTTCACGAAATGGAAATACCTTAGATTACATGAAGTCGGTGATATTAGTAAAATAATTTTTCGATTCGCTTTCTAAAATATGGTGGTTTATTGCAAACCACTACGATAAACTATTTTTGTGTTTATTTTGTAAAATTCAAAGAAAAATGTCAATTAGCATTTTCTTTGGTCAGAATATTGATTTGTCAAATTCTTTCAATCCCTGGCAACGATGCCATAAAACTTGTTTGCCTGTGGTTATAGACTAAAAACCTTCAAATTAACATAGTTACAAGAGCCTTACAACTCTCTTGCATCTTTGTCAACTTGGAATTACTTGGATACAACTGATAAAATGAATTTATATGCTTGATTTGAAAATGGTTTATTAAAACACTGGTATGAATCATACAAGTAGTAAAATGGATATAAGTCGGATATCATTCCCACATGGATTGACAAAAATGCAAATTCAATTACCCCAACTTCTCAGATCATACTATACGAATCTCTAACAAGTATAAATGAATCATTATCCTAGAAATATCTTTTAAAATCAATTTCAAAATCCTAAATTTAACAAATAATGAACAAACCCAAAAAATTTATAAAAAATAAATAAAATGGAGTGAATCGGCTCTGTTGAAGAATGAACATTAAAGGGAATCTTGTGAAAGCAGTCAATTTAATACAATAAAACATGATACTACAGTACATACGGATATAGATTTGTCGAAGATCCTATGAATGCAGTGGTTCTCCATACTTCATGATTAGATGTCTACTTCTTTCGAAGACAAAGATCTAACCAGCTACTTGTAATTTTGCTCATTCTTCTCAAGATCTAGGTATTTTTATTTCTCAATACTTCATACCCAGTTTTGAAGACTGCAGATGTTTTGCCAACCCAAGACAAGGTCATTGCAAACTCTACAACTTGATTGATAACTCAGCCATGTAATCAAATGGTTATTTCCCTTTCCTTGATTACATCTCTGCTAACACAGGTGCAGGATTTTTTTTCCAAAAGATTAATGGTGAAATCTCTAATCATTCAAATTGATAATTGATCCCTTCCTACTTCAATTATGAGTGAAATGGGTATTTATCAAGATGAACTCTCATAGCTCATTAGTTCGTCGAAGATAGTCTAACATACACACCAATGGAATGTTCCTAACTCTCAGGAAATTCCTTCTCTGTGTCCCTCAGAGGGCCTCTTGGAAATTAGAGTAGGTTCTTCACACTGGAAGTGTATTCAATGCTATCATTGAGAACAAGTAGATTTACACACAATATCAACCAAATAAATCTAAACCCATATAATTTCTTTTGATTTGTGCAGGAAATATTGTAGCTGACAATAAATCCAAATTAAGCGAGAGGCGTAGCCTGGCAAAAATTTGCTTTACAAATACAATGGAGCATCGATCAATTACACCGAAATTGTAAGAAACATAAAAGAAACAAATCTAGAAATTGTCTAAATTTCATTTTACGTAGAGGTTGTTACTTGAGAATAAGGAAAAATTTAATCCAGCTTCAACATTCCAACAAATTGTTGGCTCAAATCAAGAAAAAGAAAAGAAAAGAAAAGAAAAATCTACTCTAAAATATACAATGGATTTCTTCTTCCCCAAGTTCTGGACTCCCAAAAAATGGAAAAGTTCAAAATTAAAGTTTTTTTTTTACCAAAGATGCGGGTGTATCTGTTTATAAGCTCAAATTGGGCCTAAATTCCAAAGCTCAATTGAAATTCCTTAAAGAAAGGCCCGATCTCTTTGTTTCAAGTTGCGACCTAAAATGGGTAGCGACTGGATATCTCATATATGCATTAAGTTGGTGCCCGGCCTTGAATCTTTGATCGCCGCGTCTATTCTTTTTTGTTCCTCCACTTGTTGAGTCACGACCTAACATCTTCGATTAGGACTAGATTTCTTTGTTGCCTTGATTAGTGAGTGCGACCTCGGAATGGGTAAGCGACCTCGTTGACTCAATTGTTTCGGAGTTGGCGTCGCGATACGATCCAAATCCGACTTAGCTCTTTTGTCTTCTAATACGCATTCGTGTCCACGACCTTAATTTTGATTACGACCACATTTCTATTGCCACCTCTTCAGTTCTAGGTCATGACTTTTTTTTCTGGTTGCGACCTCTTTGTTAGATCTTTTGTCCTCATGCAGGTTGCTTGTCGCGACCCGATATGAGTTGCGACTAAGTAAATTTCTCTTATCACGGCATTTCCGATGCGACCCGATATGCGTCGCGACCTTGAATTCTTTACATTCAGTCTCAACTTCAATGTTTAGTCACAACAGATTCTTCTTAGTTTTATTGATGTTCCTGTTCGCGACCTTAAAAGCACGCCGCGACCTCTTTGTTACCTTGCTGCCCCTTGTCTTTGTCTCAGTTACATATACTTAGTCGCGACACCTATCATCTTTGTGGCGACCTTCTATCCTCATCAGTACCGAATTTTGGTCGCGACCGGCAAACTAGGTCGCGACCTCAATTGATATTCCTTACCTTCCTTTTGCTCGCAACCCCAATTTTTAGTTGCAACCATTTTCCTTACTCTAGCCTCTATTCCAGATCTCGACCTCAAAATGGCGTTGCGACCTCATGGTTGCTCTTTTTCTGATAAGTTTATGTCCCAGTTGCTTAAATGTAGTTGTGACCTAAATGATCTGCTCAAGACTTCTTCCGGGTCTCGACTGAATGATTGGTCATGACCTCCTTGGTTCTTCAACTTACATTTAGTCCTTCAACTCAAACCTATGTAGACATCTCCCGCCTGGCCATATGTTGCAACTTGAAAGCACGTGAGCGACTCAGTTGAGTCTTCCATTTAAGAACT